>JAJMGN010000320.1:0-33476 GCA_030575015.1 Cephaloascus albidus
ATTGTTGTGCTTTCTTTTATTCTTGTATCATGGATACTCAAGTTACCGTTTACGGAACCAACTAGTATTGTGCTTTGATTGTATGGGTTAAACTTTGCCAGTTTTGAGTAGGATGAACCTTCCAAGTTCAAAGTTTTCACATCTTTATTTGAATCGTATATTTTGACTCCAAACTCTCCATTGACTAGATACAGTTGATCATCTGGAGAAACATCTAGACTAGTTATTTCATCATCAGTTTCCAATTCATTTATATTGTGATGCACAGCATATGACAAAAAATCAGAGTAATCAACCACTCTGTGTTCGCCTATACTACTACCAAATAAAACTCTTTGCGAATTGTGGAATGAGTTCAAGTGAATTGTAGAAGGTCTGTATGAATCAATGATTGTTTGTGGGCCAACCTCACACACTATAGGTGAGTTGATGTAAAATGGGGTCAAGTTTTTCCAAGTTTTGAAATTTGAGCTCCCTATTTTTCTTAGAAGCATCCCACGAGAGATATCATAACATTGTTTCATTTCTTCGGCTGAATTAGGTATCATTGATTTATTTTGCAGTGTAGGTATAGCCAGCTTCGGAACTGTTTCTGGATCTGCTTCGATTTTTCTTTTCTTTATGGCGATAGGGCCTTCCTCGAGCTCCTTAGTCTTGGAAGAGAGACGCCTGTTGCTCTGCTTGAGCAATGTCAAAATATCCATACTCTGTCTCCAATAAAAATGTGCTTTCCATAAAGCTTTAATCCGAAATCAAAATACACCAAAAAATATATTTAACGCGTAACTAAAATGACCTGCAGATAAAATTGTTGTTACCCAGATCGATCATCGAACATCCAGCGAAGAGACCACTGCCAAAAGTAATTGGAGGAAGATTGAGACGGTTTCGAGAGGGTGGATTCTGATCACAAGAGAAGAATGAGAGACTGAGCAGTGAGGTCAGAGGTCTTAAACGTATGCGTTTGTGAGAAACAAATTTTACAAAGCTGGAGAACGAGCTATCGACTTGTAAGTTGTGTATAAGAACTTTGGACGGAAGAACCTTGAGCCTCAAGGCTGCAAACAAGATCTCGGTGAGGAGATGATTCCAGTTGACAGTTGCCAGTCACAGTTTCGCGCGACGTGGAATCTTGTCCAGAATACTTTAAGGTTGAGAATTTAGAAGCATATACATATTTAGCTGATGAAATCACTCATTATCAGGAGATTACCTTACTGAATCAAATTATTACTAGCTAGTTCATCGCGAAATCTCTCCTATAACTTATAAGCATGTACTAATATATGTATATTCGAATGTTAATATAAAGTAATTCGAATCGTACGCGCGCCGGAAAATTGCATATATAGTCAATGGTAAATTTCACACTCCATGATCATCAAGAGTTTTACAGCTACGTCATAATATTTTCAAATTTCTTCCAATATGGTTTTGTAGCTTTTAACGGCAGTGCAGTATAACTGTCGCTTGGAAATCTTATATTCATTCATGGTGACTCATATAAATGGGAATATCAGCTAAAGCATAAATCAAGCTTGAACCTTTTTTGAGATTCGAAGGTTTCGATTTCTGCTAAAAACAAAATATCCTGCATGTAACACCGCAGTAGATTTTGATTTTGATATTTTGGTTTTGAAAGTTGGACTTGAACAAATCCCAAATACAATAGAAGGCGAATTCAGCCAATTTGGTCAAAGAGGAAACCTATACAATCACGGAGTTGTGCTTAACACTGTCTAGAAAGCCACCAGTGAAACTCACCAGACTCACCGAAGCATCTAGCTTGTGAAATCGCTCAATTTCTACCAATGTCTGTTGCCAAACTATCGGCGCTAGATGTTCGCCATGATACAAGACATCAGTATTACGCATATCAGCCTGATTCAATCAAGCTCCCATCAGAAGAAGAAGAGCTCTTGATATCGAAAAAAGAAGTGGTATTGATCAAAGGTGGTACTGTCGCAAGAAAATTACGATATGACGAGGAAATCATAGCGGCTACTTATACAAATTTTACCACCAACACTGAAAAGTTTTCAGACGAAACAAGGGCATTGGTCATTTTATTACAGAAAAATGCACACATATACTACACCGATGGCCGCTCTGATGTGATCAATTTCCCTTTCCAATTGAAAAATGCTTTCAATTTCGAACATGGTTTAATATTAGAGAGAGACTTTACAAAAGCTGCAGCTTTGGGCCCAGTTTCTGAATTCTCCCAAGTCAATGAAGGAATTCCTCCACAGAATCTGCTGCAATCTCCAAATATAAACAATATTTCAGCTCCACATAGCTCTTTTCTTACATTGATTGATCCTGCCGCCGATTTTGGCTTAGTCGTTTCGTCTTCCACGTCTTCGATATCAATCCATGAAGAATTAATATTATTCCCTGAAAGCTCAAAATGTTCACTATGTGCCACTTTCAACAGTACAGATGGATCAATAACTATATATCATGCAAGATTTTTGAATAGAAATAAAAATGGCAACAGATTAATTCGTCGAAAACCTTCAATAAATAGCAACACTAACATAGGCACTCCGCACCAGAAGAAACCTTCAATTGCATCAACGCCAACTGGTACAAGATTACTAGAAGATGAAAGAGTTTCGACCGGTGAAATAAATAACTTGAGCAGCGAAAAGCGTCGTTCGAGTGCTCACTCGGGAATATTATCAATTGATAGGATGCCATCAGGTACAGAAGGAATAGTGGAAGCTATAATGACCCCTTCTACGCCCCAGTTTGATGCTTCAAATCTCAGGAAAGATGTTATTCTTACAAAGATGGAGACTTTAAAGCTCAAGTATGACAAAAAATCTTTTGACATTTATAGTTTATCTTATCGTGACCAAGAGGCAATTGTCTTAACTAATCGTGTTACTCATGACACCCAAGCTTTGATTTTCAAATCATCTTCAAACGCTGTTAGTTTGCCACAGTATCAATCTGTTTTCGACTTGAATTGTATTCATTGTATTCCGTTATCTTCATTATGTGGTCATACCGGGTATCTTGTGGTTCTCAAAGACCCAGAAACTATTTGTTTGGTCAATCCTTTCTTGGGTGCTGTTTCTGGCGATCTTAGTTTGAAGAAAGCGTTTCCGCAAATATTGAAGTTACATGACTCGTCACATTCTCAAATATCTTTAATGGGGTTTAACGGGAAAAACTACATAATGAAACTTTTATTGAAGCCTACAGATGAGGCAACTGCTAAATGCTTAGAAAGTTTGAAATACTTATCTGGATCTCAAATTTATGAGCACTTCTGGCTACATTGGTGCAGCGCACTATCTTTGGATGAAAATAAAAACGACTGGAATGCTTTCGTGATTACATTATTATTAGTTTTCATACCAAAGGGAACTTCTTTGGATAACATAGACTTTGGTTTGAATGATATTACCCAAAAGATACCATTAGCGCAATTGTTAAGCGGACAGGAGCTGAGAACATACTCTTTCACTCAATTGATGCCTCATTTTATACTAGCTTTACATTTGATAAGGGAAGAATTGAAATTAAACTCGTTAGCTACTTTTAAGATTAATCAGTTGGGACTATTGTTGGCACAGTTTTGTGTGTGGATGGGCTGGCCCGAAAGTTGGTATAAATATTACATGGTGGATGCTACTAAGCTTGACAAGAATGCAAGATTCCTACAAGCATTAATATTGGATAGTCCTCCCAATTTACTTCATTCATTGAGCAGCCTATTTGGGACTAATATAGTTCCGTATATAACATTTTCCCAGTTGGCAGAAGAAGACGATTCCATTGACCAGCTTATAACTCCTAGAACTTTCTATGTGTTGAGGCTATTTGAAGCTATTGTATCCGCTGACTACGGTCCGAATGAGGTCGTTGACATGATGTGTGAGTATGGTATAACGTCTGCAGATTTAGAGACTTACCCACCTGGAATAAGCATTCCTTTAAAAGAGTTCATTGCAAGGTGTCAAGAGAATCCTACATTTGAATGGACTGCTAATGCCTTAGAGTTGGTGGATAGAAAAGATTTGACCCGGTTCTTGAATAGCGAATATAAAGTGATGCCAAAGCCAAGCTACAGAGAAAATGCTAGTGTTGCTACCAAAGATATACATCATATTCTTGGTAATATATTGGATAACAATGAATCTTTAAGTGCATGGGACGGCCAATCAGAAGCCGACAGAATCAATATCACAAAACTAATCTTCGACGAAGACAGAAGGTTTTATGAAATTACTAAACTTCTTCAATCTTCTAAGGTGCAAACTGCAACTTTAATATCAAGCAACGTATTCAATGAATATGATTTGATCTTGTTGCAACGTGAATTAGCTACCATAGTGGGCTTGAGGACATTGACAATTCCTATTGGAAGGGGAGCTTTATTTTTCTCAAGTAGAATGCCTTTAATGACAGAAAAGTATCCAGTACCGAAGTTGAATTTTAATACCCTCATTTCTCCGTCCTTGACCAATATATTGCTCGATAAAGAATCAATAGACCAAAATACAGTCCAATGGGGATATTTCCATAATGGTGCTTCGTCTGGATTAAGTATATCAAGGGACGCAAAAGGTATCTCAGGTAGTTGGATTATTTTCAACAGACCGCCAGCTTTAAATGCTCAGCATGCTGGATTTTTATTGGGATTGGGTCTCAATGGACATTTAAAGAAATTAGAAGAGTGGCATATCTACAACTACTTGGGCCCAAAACATGTTCACACCAGTGTGGGTTTGCTAATTGGTATGGCTGCAAGTTCCAAAGGCACTATGGATGTTAAACTAACCAAAGTCTTATCTGTTCATGCTGTGGCATTATTGCCCCAGGGAGCAAACGATTTGAACGTCCCCTTGCCAGTTCAGACATCAGGGTTGATTGGAATCGGGTTGTTATACTTAGAAAGTCAACATCGCCGTATGAGTGAAATATTGTTACTGCAAGTTAACGGGATTATATATCAAGGTGATCAAAAAGTTGTGAATGAAGGGTATAGATTAGCAGCAGGAATAGCTTTAGGTTATGTGAACTTGGGTAAAGGTGGTGATTTAAGAGGGTTGAACGATACCCATGTCGTTGATAAATTAGTAGACATGGCTGTCTCATTGAAAGATATACAAACTGAAAAGGAATTTGATAAGTCATGCGGTGGTGCAATTATGGCCTTGACGTTTATTTACATGAAAACTAATAATGATGGCATTGCTCATAAGTTGACTGTACCAGAAACTGAACAGATATTGGACTATGTTAGACCTGATTTGTTATTATTACGTTGTGTTGGGAAAAATTTGATCATGTGGGACCAAATCGGAAACTCCAAAGAATGGGTTGATTCACAGGTTCCATTGTGTTTGTTGAAGAAATTTTCAATCAAGACCATCACTAAGCTAAACAGTGACCAGATCATATATTTTTACATTATAGGCGGATGCTGTTTAGCGACAGCATTGAAGTATGCTTCTACAGGTAACATCAAGGCCCGTGATACCATTTTAGAATATATGGATCATATAATGACTATATCCACACTTTCTGTTTCTAACCATGATGAGAAAGTGACATCAGTAGGAGCAAGCAATATTCAAGATATATTGGCGTTATGTGTTTCAATCATCATGGCAGGTACTGGTGACTTAGAAGTTTTCAGAAGATTGAGGTTTTTATTTGGTAAGACAAACAAAAATATGAATTATGGTAACTACATGGCGTCTAGTATGGCGTTAGGGTTTTTGTTTTTAGGTGGTGGTCAATACGCTTTCAATAGTTCCAACTTTGCTATCGCTGCCTTGTTAACATCATTATACCCCATTTTTCCACAACAAAACTCTGACTCAGACGTTCATTTGCAGGCGTTGAGACATTTTTGGGCGTTAGCAATTGAACCTAGGTGTTTAATTATTAGGGATGTGAATTCCTCTAGGCCAAGTAAGATTCCAATCACTATAACTTTGAAGAGCAATCAAAAAATCAATTGTCAATCACCTTGCTTATTACCAAATCTAAATGAAATCATGAGCATAGAAACCAATTCAAATGATCATTATAAGGTTAAAATTGACTTCAAACAAAACTCTAATTTCTTCAAGATATTTGAAAAGTCATTGACTTTGTTTATTTACAAACGCAAGAACTATAAGCTTATTACCAAGTCACTTCCATCTTTGATGAAGAATCAGATGTCAAAAATCGACAGCCAAAATGGATATATGTCCAAGAATTCCATGGACAAGTTGATTAACATGGAGATTTTCAATAAATTGGACGAATTTGAGAAAATGATCTATTTAGCTGATAGTGACAATGAAGAGGATATCAACGAAGACGAAGGATTGTCAGGGTTGTCGATAAACAACATTGTTGATAGTAAGATTGAGATACAAGACCTAGCTACTAGGCCAAGTACAATAGAGGATTTGTGGAACTTGAAGTTGGTTTTTGCATTCACAGACAAGCTCTTCAATGAAGAGTTGCATTTCTTGAGTATTGAGTTTATAGAGAAATTGAAAGTGCAGGTGTGGGTGTTGTCTCAGTCGTTGAAAAACGCGTAATTGGTCATTCTCATTGCTAATCTGAGTAGCCTACAGCCTACAAATGCTGTCAATAGATAATAGATTAGCTGGGATGTTACCGTAGACTCTGGACGTGCCAATTTGTTGAAAAGAGCATGTGGTAGTGTGCAGCTTCACATGTGATTTTTAAACAGTGGAAATAAATAAATCGAAGATCTGAATTCAGATTCAGGTCAAAACGACGAAAATATAAATCGACAGAAAATAAACAGAGCAAAAATAAAATCTCTCACCAACCAGAATCTCATCCACTTTCTTTCCTTCAACAGCTCCACAACAACACACGCCCGTTGCTCAAAGCAGAGAACCGCCGCCATGTCGTACATACCTCCCTTCTCACTCCCTCTCATGAGACAGAATTTGAAGCAGAACGCTTCGATCTTATATGGCGCCAAAGACATGAACATCGCCAAACCTTTGACCAGAGCCACCAAAGTTGCTGAAACAAACAGCCAGATCCAGCAGCAGAAGAGACAGTACTCCGCGTCATACTACTACAACTTCCCCAAAATCCCTAGGCCAAAAAGAAACGTTTTATACTACTCAAGCTGGTCAAAATCTTCACTTATACCCAAAAAACGTTTAAATTTACCAAGAATCAAATTATCCAGAAGAAGTATTCATATATCAAGGAACTTCTTAAACACCAAAAATTTGAAGAAGATAAATTTCCCTAAAAGATTTTTCTCCACTGAAGCTAGACAGAAGAGACAGCAACGTCGAAAATTCTTGAAGTGGTGGACTATCACCTCAATAAGTATCATTATTGGCGGTGTTGTGTCCAAAATCGCTTATGAAAGAAACGTCAACTATGAAGATGAAGACAGTGAAAACTACCACCCTAGAAATCAATATGAAATCAAACCCCACTCATGGCAATTATATGTATATTCTACTTTACCTTTGAAGACGATGTCAAGACTCTGGGGTAAAGTCAACAGTATTGAATTACCAGTCTGGTTAAGATCGCCTACTTACAGATTATATTCCACGTTATTTGGTGTCAATTTAACTGAGATGAATGAACCTGATTTAACAAAGTATAGGAATTTATCTGAATTTTTCTATAGACAATTAAGACCAGATGCGAGAACTATTGATAACGCCGAATTGGTATGCCCTGCAGATGGTAAGATCTTGAAGTTTGGTCTTATTGAAAATGGTGAAATCGAGCAGGTTAAAGGGATGACTTATTCAATTGATGCTCTATTAGGTTTAAAACCTGGGAAGCTAGCAGCTCCAGCACATAGTGTCGAATTTTTAGGGCATGAAAATGATGAAGTCATGAAGAGACATGAAGAATTTGCTAAATTAAACTCCATTTCATACACTTTAGACGATTTGATCGGTGGTGAAGATAAAAATACCTTCCACTATCAGGAATTTAATTATGAGAACAAAGGTGATGCTACTGCTAAAAATACTTCCATGTCAAAACAAGTCTCTGTCGCCAATAAGGTTAATGAGCCATCTCAAGAAGCATCAAAGAAAAACTTGTACTTTGCAGTCATATATTTAGCACCTGGTGATTATCACAGATATCACTCACCAACCAATTGGGTAGCAACTTTGAGCAGACATTTCATTGGTGAGTTATTCTCAGTCGCTCCATTTTTCCAGAAGACGTTACAGGGGTTATTCGTTTTGAATGAAAGAGTAGCTTTATTAGGTTATTGGAAACATGGGTTTTTCAGTATGATTCCTGTTGGTGCTACTAATGTTGGAAGTATCATAGTTAACTTTGATAAAGATTTAAGGACAAATGATATATATGAGTCTGAAGTTTATTCAAGATCAGCTTCCACATTGAACATCAATCAATCAGACCAGTCTTCAGCATCCTCCTCATCATCCTCAGATTCTGTATCCACATCACCAAATGAAACAACACCATTATTATCTGAAGTTAATTCCGTTTCAACTCCAAAAAGATTAAAGAAAAACACAGTCTATGAAGCTAACTACTCAAAGGCAAGTAAATTATTAGGCGGTTATCCATTAGAAAAAGGTCAGGAAGTCGGTGGTTTCAAGTTAGGTTCCACTGTTGTTCTAGTTTTTGAAGCTCCAGCCAATTTCCAGTTTGATTTAGAAGTCGGTACAAAGGTGAAAATGGGGCAAAAGATAGGTGGATTCGTCTAATCGAATCTATTAGCATCACAACAACATAACATTCTCTCAACATCTATGGTATATAAAATATAGAAAATACTTTATTGGTGTTCGTAGAAACACTTATTGCCGTATTGGGAAGTCAATTAAAAGTCACGTGACTCACATAGTCTTAACATGTTACCCGGATGTTTCAACCAAACTGTGTATCTCTCTATAATCAATATCAACTTCAAAATGTTACTGATCTTATTTTGATTCGTGATTTCTAACGATTTAAGCTAGATTAAAACACCAAATCACATTCGAGAGAACCAATTTTCAGCGAATAGAAGAGAATAGTAAAGAATGTCGTTTTTGAAAAACTCATTCAAGGGGTTCGGAAGAAGCACCAAGAAGGATAGAAAGGACGATCAGCCAATACAATCCAACTACCAGAATCAAATATACTCAAATAATGGTCCCCAAATAAGAAGACCGCAGTCACCATCGAAGAACTCTCCCACGAAACAACAACGCACAAACAACCAAATACAGTTTTCCTCTCAGCAAAACTCTCCGACGAGAAGACAATACCAATCAAAAGATCATGTAAATTTGAGCTCACAACAATTACAGCAGTCCAAGACGCAAGAGAAGCCATTATTTTTATGTGATCCGTTCGTGAAAACAGCTCTAGTTAAAGGATCTTTCAAAACTATTGTCCAATTACCTAAATATGTGGATTACGGTGAATGGTTGGCTTTGAATGTTTTTGAAACTTTCACACATCTCAACCAATTCTATGGAGTTATCGCCGATTACGTTACGCCAGAAGCATATCCAACCATGAATGCAGGTCCTAATGTCAACTACACATGTCTCGATGCCAATAATAATCAAGTATCTGTCCCTGCGGGCGAATACATTGAATTTTTCTTAACTAATATCAATAATAGATTAAATGATCAGTCATTATTTCCAACAAAAAATGGTGGGACATTTCCTCCTAGCTTTTTAAAAGACTGCAAGAATATTTGTCGACAAATGTTTAGAATCTTTGCTCATATTTATCACAATCATTTTGATAAAATACTCCATTTATCCCTAGAGGCTCACTGGAATTCATTTTTCGCTCATTTCATGAATTTTGTCAAGGAATTTAACTTGGTAGAAAGAAAAGAGTTGGATCCATTATTACCATTGATTGAGAATTTAGAACAGCAAGGTAAGATTGTATGAAAAAAACTGAAATATTGATATAGCTTTCAATTTTTTAAAAAAGGGAAATATTAATGAAAAGAAATCAACATCTAGGCATGAATATGCAACGTTGAAACTAAATGTTCTTTCATGCTTGAACAGAATAACCCATACACTCTAAAATTTAAATAGGTTTAAACAATAATGTACATTATTTTGAAAATCATCACCATGAAACTATAACGCTATATACAATGTAAGGATAGATTCTCGAAATCTTTTATAAACAATTTGAAAAATTAACAGCCCAATCAACTGAAAAAGAATGGTGAGTTCTTAACAACACTAACATCGAAATCACCTTTGGGAGGAATATCTGGGAACTTCAATGGAGCAAGAACAGTCATTGTAGTTGTACTTACAGTTGTGCTTGAACTGTCATCATCATGACTTTCTGCGACGACATTTTCAAGATCCACATTTTCCAATAAACTGATAGTTGTTTCCATCTCCTTACCTTGCTGCACCTTCTTAGGATTATCACTGTTCAACAATTCTTTTCTTCTCTTCTCAAACATAAGTTCATCGGAACTTGTCATAGCTCTGCCCAATTCCTTTGTAATTTTACTACGAAGTGCTATAATCTGTTTTGCGATTGGTGACTTCTTAGGGATTTGGATTGCCTCATAATACCCTTTATAACGTTGGTCAAATTCATCCTTAAGTACAGCAATTAAATCAACTTCATGCAACTTAACGAATTCATTTCTAATGATTTCGTTCATTGTATCAATATCAGCAGCATGTGTCCAGTATGAATCATGAACAGCAGCGAACGACAAGTTTGCTTCACCACATTTTATAGCAGATAACAACATATGTGAAGCATCTAAAGAATGTATATAATTAGGAGGGAATGCAGTCACCTGTTTTCTTCCATTCACAGGAGTAACAGTAAATGGATCAGAAATGAAAACAGTTTGTAGATTTGTGAATATTTGTTTTTTTTTGACATCTCTGTAAGGTTGAACACAAGGCAATCCTAATGGTGTTGTCCATATAACAGATGACATGTGAGCTGGCTTATCTGACAATTTGTTATCGGACTCAACTGCAACAGCTTTGGATATTTTTTTGGCACACTCACCCAACCAATCTTGAATCAAATGAGCACCGTGGAATAATTGTCTGATACATGCAAAGACGTGAGAAGTCAAATACCTGGAAATGAGGTAAGTATCTGATCTGTCAAACTTATCACCTATTTGCTTCTGAATTTGAAGAGTAGCACCAATAAAGGTCACACCATATACATTCGTCATGACAGTTTGTTTGACAACCTTACGGGTAATGTGCTTTTGAATCTTTAAAGCACTTTCGTTACCGTTAGCAGCATCTTCATCAACTTTCTTTTGGACCAACTTAGCAACGAAGTCATACACATCTTGAGGTTTCTCGCTTGGAACCAAGTTAACTTGAGTAGCACCTTCAATATCACCTCCTAAAGCAGCATAATGCTGTAACCCATTACAAGTACCATCTTGATGAACAGGATGATGTGACACAAATTTAGTTGGATCTTCCAATGCATAAGCTTCTGACAATTCATATATAGTTGCCAATGCTTGCCATGGCTTATCTGAAGTTTTCCACCATTGCTGACCACCTAAGGGGTCTTTGGCAGAATCCAATATATCTTGATGGTGGGTGTCCACAAACACAATTCTATCCTCGAATGTTCTTTTATCAAGGCCGAATAAATTAGCTAAATGAATTTTCAACCAATTTAAACCTTTTTCACCTAATTCTCTTCCTTCCCAGAATTGCAAAAGAGAACGGGTCATATCATTTCCCAAATGGTTAAAATGTGGTGATAATGGGTATGCTCTTCCTCTGAAATCAACATTGTGTGGGAAGTATATTTTTTCACCAATAAAAGCCCTAGCAATCTCCAACTTATAATTAGCATCACATCTCAATGATCTAGCAGCTGAGAAAGCATTGGCAGCTTTTTTCATTTCAATTTGCCAGTTTCTTCTTACCAGAGGATCAGCATCCCTTGCAGGAGGTGTTGGCAATACAGCTTCTTTAGCACTACTTGGAATATCCAAAAACTCTTCACCAGTATTCCACATCTTCATGATAACCTCGAATACTTTCTTATTTATAGCCCACGAAGTGTTACCCAAAACGTTTAAACCAGCATATACCTTTTCTAAATCTCCATTTCCACTAGCAGCTTTCAAGTACGCAATTGTTTCTGGAGATTCTCTGGTTCTAAGAAGTAGATGTTGATTGTACATATATCCACCATTATTGAAAGATGACCATGGACGAGGTTTAACCAACATTGGTAGCAATTGAGGCTGAACAGTACTTATTAAGTTATTGTCAGATAATTTAGAAACTAAAGTATTGTGAATCTTCAAGACACCGAGTCTTGAACCATTTTGGTATTGATAACCATGATAGAATGCCGGTTGTTCACCATGAACAGTTTCACCAGTAGCAGGATCAACACCGGTAACGGGAACTTTGGCAACATGTAATAAGAGTGAGACCAAAACTGAACCTACCTTGGCTCTTACTTCTTGTGTCCACGTTATCTTTGAATTTTCAATTTGTTGATTTCTGAATGCAGTTTTGGTAGATGCCACCAAATTATTTAATTTTTTGGAATTTTTCTTTATTTCCTTCCATGTCTGGCTTGAGAAAGCTGTAGACTCCAACTTCATTAATTCTTCCGATCTATACTCATATTCTATAGCCTTACCCACAGCTATGACAGCTCTCGCGGTTCTCATACCTTCGTGAATACCACCTGTTGAATTCAATTTCAAAAGTTCCAAAATGGTGATAACTGCCATTTTTTGAGGATCCACCAAACTGATATAAGGCCCATATTCTATTCTATCTCTGTTTTGCTTTCTTTCATCTTCTGAACTACCAGCCATATTTGGAGTGTTCCCAGTATTCAACAATTCCTTACAACGGTCAACTTCTTCATGGATAAATGGTAAGAAATCACTATACCATTTCCACAATTGAACATTAAGTCTCTTTGAGAAAGAAGTATCACCTCTTTTCTGCATCTCTTCAGCATCATGTTTCCATTTTTCTTTTGCACCATTGATGGCTCTCAATTCAATATTACGTTGTCTTCCTTGGTTGTATTCTTCTAACGATGCGTTGAATTTGATTTGGTCCTCTGAAGACAAAGTTTTGTAAATAGCAAAGAAATCCTTACATCCTGATACCTCATCCGAATCTGATATTAAAGTGTCATTTGAAATTTTCTCTAGTAATTCAGTACTTAACTTACTATCTTTTTGTGCCAAACCAAGCAAGGAATGTCTGATGACCTTCAAACCAAAACTATCCACAGAAAGCAAATCATCCTCATTTTTATCCAATGAAGGAGGTAACGAATTAACATCTCCAAAGTAAGTACGATTTTCAGCAGGATCTATTTCGTCAAGTTCACTTGAAACATCTCTTATTTGTTCAAATAATGCTTGAAGTTCAGCAGGGATCTCCCTTCTTTCAATTTCTTTATTCTTCATGATCATTCTTAATTTGTCAATACCGATAACATCGATATGCGATAAGACACTTTTAACCTTGGAAGGACTTTCCAGGCGCCATTTTCTGATTTTTTTTATATATTCCTCATTCTCTTCTTCATATAATGACAAGTATTTTGAAAACATGATGGCCTCTGTCTTATCATTGGGCACAACATCTGGATACTTCTGTGGGATGGAATGAACAAAATTTTCAAGGGTACGATACAGAACAGTATCATTTTTAGACCAGACGCTCAAGAATGTATTTAATGACTGAATGAAGGAACCAGTATCATCCGATTGACAACATAACGGATACAATGCGTTCAATATCTTCTCTGCTCTTTCAAAATTCTTATGAGTTAGACAGGCTTCTAATAATGATAATAAATGCATGGTATCTTTAGCAAAAGGTTGTCTATAAACTTTGTCATATGAGGTGGACCACCCGATTTTGGTCTCTGGATCTGGCTTGAGATTGGTGTATTTGGCACCAGGTGTCATTACGGTGATTTTCTGTGCAGGTTTTTCTTTTTTTTTGCTCTCTCTCATTTGATTTAGAAATTCATCGTAACTTGCATCACTAGCATTTTCTCTTGTAGATGTGTCCGATACAATGCTCCGTCTTGGAGAAAAGACAGACCTATGCAACGCATCTATGTTGTACCTCCTGACCTTGAGCGAGGATCTGAACATGATAAAGGCTGATCACAGATGAAGCGACAAGCTGTTGTATTTTGTTATTTTCTCTTCAAGTAAATTTTTCATTTTTTTATTTTGATATTTTTTTTTATCTTATTAATTTGACCGGCAAATTTGACAGATTTTTTTTTTTATCTTTTTTCTTTCTTTTTATTTTTCATTTATTTTTTTCTATTAAAATTCAGAATTGACTGATTTAATTGAATAATCAACATTCTGCAAAAGGATTGTCAGACTACAACGGATGATTCATAAATTATAAACACCTTGATGTATTGAATAAACCAATAACAATATAAGAACTAGAAAAACAGAGACACCAGTACAAACAGAAAGAAAAAGAGAAATATATGTAGATACCAAAATTAGAAGAAATCTAAATGCCCATTTCGGCCTGCAACTCTTTCAAAGCCCTTTCATCTTCATCCTCTTCAATCGGTTTGGATTTATTGTTCAAGTTTGGCAAGTTGTGCACCTCGGGTAATTTGTGAGATGGAATAGTACCAGCATTGACCATCTTGTTGTCCAATTCTTCTTGTTGTAACAATTCCAACTCTTCATCTAATTCATCTTCGTCAATTTCTTGTCCTAATGGTCTAGATATGGCTTCAGAGATCTCTTCAGATAATTCAACTTGGTCTCTTATTTCATCCATTGTTTGATCAACTTTATCGATATCAAAATCTCCATGAATCTGCTTCATGGCCTTGGCACCTTGTTGCATTGCCTTCATGGTTTCTAAATTCAAGTTGGCGCTTTCAATAGCACCTAATTGAGTTTCTAAAGACTCTATTTGATTTTCAATTTTGAGTAAGTTCGCTTCATAACCTCTCTTTCTCTTCAATGCGTTTTTGGCAACGACTTTGTTTGTTGTAACGTTCTTTCTTGCAATTGCATCTTGGTCATCAATCTGTTTCTGCAAATGTGCTTGTTTCTTATTTAGCATGCTGATGTGTTCACGCAATTCGACAATTGCCTTCTTAGGTAATTCTTTCTTCTGCTGTGGATTACCACCAAAGAAATATGAAAACATGGTTGTTGTGAAGCCCTCTGTGATTCGTGCTGATTTCTGTAGAGTTGTTGTATAATTATTGTGATTAATTGTGAAATTAATGTAGAATTATTAGAATATTCTAATCTGGTTAGTATTTTTGCCCCATACAGAGATACAGATCGAGATAAGACCAAATATGAACGGAATCAAATTTTAAAAAAAAAACGTACAGTTCGTAGACGCTGATCAGCAATGAGAAGAGTGGTTTCGCTTTGATTCAGTGGACCAATTCTGTTTCTTTCAGAAAGAAAAAGGTTTTTGGTTCAACAATTTTGCCGATTTTGATTTTAATTTTGTTCTTTTTCTTATTTATTTTCTGTAGAAAATTGAAATTGAAACTAGAATTTCTGCCATTTTGTTTCCGGTCGAATAGTGCATCACGTGACATAGTGCTACAATAATAGAAAGTTCAAATACAAAAGAATACAACACAATACAATAATGAGGATAAACCACACTGATTGATCAATTCTAATATCCTCAAGGACTAAATGTGTGTTTTATATATCATACGTCAAAGCATCGCTTTTTCTCCCGGTTCGGAACCTCACAGATTCACCTAACTGACTAAAACCCACAACAAGAAAAACGAGATTAGTATACCAAAAATCTTGATAAATAACCATCTGTTGCTTGAGATATGAGCGTAGTACTTCAACAATTCTCTCTGGGCACCACTGATATTCATACTAATATCTTCAACGTTTTGATCGATTCTTTGAATCACTTCACCTTGTTCACTAACCATCGTAGCCAATTGCTGGAATAAGTTACCCACTTCGTGGATTGTAGACTCTATTGTTTCCACAGCTCTATTCCTCTCTTGTAAGTATTCACTATGTTGCTCCTCCATTAATAATAGCTGTTGAGTTTGATCAGGGATGGATAAGTATGCCGCATCATTAGGAACTGAAGTATCTGGATCTTGGTCAGGATTGAACTTTGTCTGTGGAGCAAGGCTCATAAGAAATGGGTTCTCTGAAGTATTTGTATTTGTTAATTTCGCTTGTGATGACGTTGTAGCTGATAAGAATTGTTCTGTTCTATTTTTATTCAAGATCTCATTTTTCTGTCTAACTTCCAAAACATCTTTGAAGTCACCACTTATATTTTTTATCTTGGAGTTTAATAAAGTAATAACATTCTTTGAGTGTTGTCCAATTTGTTTATTTGAAGTTAAAGTTGAATCACCCTTTGATGAACTCTCTAAATTTTTTAAATTTTTCTGGATCTTGAAGATATCTTGCTTGATGACATATGTCAATTCACCAATTTCAACCGGCTTGTCATCAAACAAAGGTTTTCTTTTAGCCAACAATGCCAACTTACTCAATAATTCTGTAGTGTGAGCGAGGTCTTTTGCGATAACACTGGCTTTCAATGAAAATTCAGTCTTGTTGATTTGAGGCGCTGTTGGGACAGGTGGTTTGTTCTTGTTCAACTTGTTGAATGAGTTGACACATTGTTGGAACTCCACGGTTCTATTCTGTATGGAAGACAGCATCGTTGTTACCAGATTTTTCTCTCTTTTTCTTCACTTTGTTTTGTTTTGTGAACTCGAATAAATAAAATCAGAAACTCAGTGAATTTCAAGACGGTTTTGCCACGTAATTTGCCAGATAACAGAACAACAACAACGATACAATTTTCTGTTTAGAAATAATATCTTGTTTGAAGCAGAAGCGAAGTGTTCAATGCTGTCGATAGAGTAACAGAAATTGAAGATCATTAACTGAAAATTAATTAATTTGGCCATTTTAATTCGGCTTTTGTGAGATTGTGGCTGGTTTAATTGATTAATTATTTGATAAGAAAATATTTGATCAAAAAATAAATTAGAAATTAATGATAACAGAACGAGTAATTACTAATTAGACATCACTCTTGATCAGATCTCTCCATTTTCATTCTTGTCTCTATTTTCATTTGAGGCTTTAAACAAATGTTTAAGTTATGGTATATATCCAAGATATATCTGTCAAGTTTACGTGTCACCACTTTTCTGCGCTGAACTTTCTGATGAGAATGTCATTTCTTTCAAAAAATCGGAGGGTTGGCCGAGTGGTCTAAGGCGGTAGACTTAAGATCTACTGGACGTTGTCCGCGCGAGTTCGAACCTCGCATCCTTCATTATATTTTTGTTACTTTTTAGTTGAAATTTTACGCGTAAAAAACTGAAAAGTTGTGTTTTTTTTTAATAAAAAATCAAAACTGAAGAACTGGCCAGTCTCGAAAGTAACGGAAGATGTTGATAGGCATATCAGGGACCTTGAGCTCCGGGAAAACTGAAGTCGTGAGGTATTTAACTTTCCAAGGTTTCATATACATTGATTATGTGGAAAGTAGATACGATACCAAATCCTCAGACGTTACACCAGAAATAACTTTCAAAACCCTACAAGATTTGAATGATTATGTTACTTTGAATTGGAGAGACAACTTTGTGATTTCGCATATCAAAGATATTGAAGTTCTAAATCAATTAAACAAAAGACCATTTTTTTTACATATAAGTATTGATGCACCATCAAACTTGAGATACAAAAGATACTTAATCAAATACTCAAAAGAAGAAGAAAATGGAAGCGAAAAGGAGAAAGAGCAGCACATTCCTATAAAGTTCCACAAATTCATTGATATTTCAGATGATCTGTTATACAACAAGACTAATCCATTGATCCAAATCAATAATCAATCAACAATAAAAATAATAAATACATCATCATTACTACCAGAACTATATATACAATTATCAAGCTTGAATTTATGTGATCCAACAAGATTGAGACCAAATTGGGATTCTTATTTCATGAGATTAGCAGATTTAGCAGCATTAAGATCAAATTGTATGAAAAGAAGAGTCGGGTGTGTGATAATAAGGGATAATAGAGTTATTGCTACTGGATACAATGGAACTCCAAGGAATTTGAAGAATTGTAACGATGGAGGATGTCCAAGATGTAACGCTGGGAATGGTTCAGGAGCTAACTTATCAACTTGCTTATGTCTTCATGCTGAAGAAAATGCATTATTAGAGAGTGGTAGAGATCGAATTGGTTCAAACGGAGTATTATATTGTAATACTTGTCCCTGTTTGACATGTTCAATTAAGATAGTTCAAGCAGGTATACAAGAGGTTGTATATAGTCAAAGTTATAGTATGGATGAGTTTTCATTGAATGTTCTAACAGAAGCCGGAATCAAATTGAGACAATTCATTCCAACGAAAGAGGGAGTATTTGTTTAATAGAATAATAAAATACTCAAGTTTCCTTAAAGACGTAAGGGCCTTCTTTATCAGCAACATCAACCTCAATAGTACCTTGTTCAATTTCCTTACCATCAACACTTATAGTAGCAACGATTTTATCACCAGCACTTATTTTACCAACTCCCTTTGGAGTCCCAGTCAAGATCAAATCGCCTTTCTCTAAAGTCATTATAGAAGACATGGTAATTAAAATCTTATTGATTGGGAAGATCATCAAATTTGTTGAATCGTCTTGCTTGACTTGACCATTAATGGATAATTTCAATCTAGCGTTATATGGGTCAGTAATTATTGATTTTGGAATCAGATCTGAAAGCGGTAAAAAAGTGTCAAAACCTTTTCCTATAGACCATGGAAGACCTTTTTTCTTTGCTTCATCTTGGACGTTTCTGGCAGTCATATCAATGGCTAAAACGTAAGAATCAATAGAATCCAAGGCGTCTTGGTTTGAGAAAGTATCTGGCAAGTTCTTCAATGTCTTATTCAACACAAATGCCAACTCAACCTCGTAGTGTACGATTACACCTTTGGGAATCAACACTGGACCTTGGCCTTTTGATAAGATTGATGACGATGGTTTCAAGAAGAAAAAAGGTTGTTTTGGCTTGACATTTTTCAATTCTTCAATATGAGCAGCGTAGTTACGTCCGATACACAAGATTTTTCTTGCGTTTCTAAAAGATGAGCTCATGTTAACGATGCTGTTGATGCTGGTGGATTTGGTCAAGATTCAGTGTCTCTTTCGAACGTTCACGTAGTGCGTAAATGAAAAATGACGAATTTCCCTATCTGATCAGTAGGCGTAATTACTAATTATATGGATCAAAATTAAATGAGTGAAAAAAAGGAAATAAATAAAATAAAATAAATCGCTGATCCGGTTCGGATCCTACAGCGGGGGTAAAATAAATTATACTCAAACAATATTAACCAAACCACAATACAAGAGCAAAAGACAGAACAAATGACAGAACAAAAACACAATTTATAAACATCTATAACCCATAAACACAAAAGAACTATATGTTCTGTTGAGACAACATATTATTTGTAGCTGCAGCCACAACTTGAGCAGTGGAGACCTGATCCAGAATCTCATTTGGAGGAATAACATTTTGCGGCAATTGGCTAGCATAATTAGTTGAATTTAGAATGGAGTTCAACGTTTCGTAACCGCCAACGTTATCGATCAATGTGGGACAGTCTTTATGCGAATAGAGTAACGTTCTCAATGTCAAAACTTGTTCCCTTAATGTATTAACCTGTGATGATAGATCTCTATACCCAGTAGAATAAAAATTCAACTCGTCTTCCATTTTTTGAACCAATTGTTTCTTACGTTGACGACATTTAGAAGCTGCAACTCTATTTCTTTCCAAGAAATTTTTACGTTTTTCATCTTCTGTCATATTCTTTGAACGTTTTTCATTTCTCTTGATGACTTCATTCTCGTTCTCTTCTTCTCTATTCAACTTTTGTCTCTTTTGTGTAAACTCTTGTATCTCGGCGTCCCTTTTCATGCTAGCTTCTTCCATATTTTGAAGATTTGACATCGAATTAGAATTAGTTGAGGAGATTGAAGTATGATGTGATGAGTGAGTCTTGCTTGGATTATTGACACCATTTTGAATATTATTTTGGAAATTAGGATTGTGATGTTGTATATTTTGTGCATTATGTGCCAGTATATTCTGTAAGTTCGGCACATTTGATATGGTTTGAACTGTTGGTATGCTTGGTACATTTGGATTTTGTATTTGAGTACCATTTGGAACATTTTGAACATTGGGAACATTAGAGCCATTGGGCACATTCGAAACATTGGTAACATTGGACACATTTGAACCATTTGGTAAATTCTGTACATTTGGTATGCCCAAATTCTGTAAGTTCTGTAAACTTTGCAAGTTATTCATATTCAAATTTAATTTATTTGAGTCAATCAGATTCAATAATCCACTATCAAAATTCAATGAAACATCAGTGTTAGATGAATGGTTTCCAGATTGATTTATAGAGTTTGAATTCATGGAGTTTATAGAGTTGTGATTTGATATTCCTGCCAATAAACTACTCAAGCCAGGAGTAATAGCACCATTGCCAGGAGTGTTGATACCTGGTAGTTGAATACTACCCATATAGCCTGGAGTCAAGCCACTTCTCAAGTTCAGCTCATTCGGTGTAAGTCCAGTCTTTCTCAAGGTATTCAAGAAATTTGAAACATTGTTCCCATTACCATTTGCATTAGCATTGCCATTGGGATTTTGATTAGTACTGGTGACGTTCAACAAACTATTCCAGAGAGACCCCGGTGTTCCTGGATTTGATAGATTACTAGGAGACATCAAGGGTGGTAATCTTCGCCCTCCAGGAGTTAATATGGGCGGTGATCCACTGTTTATGGTAGGTTTCTTATCCTTTTCTGCAAATGACCTTTCAAATGGATTTGGTTCTAAATCAAACGAGGATTTCTATAACGTTAGTAATCAACACAACTTGTCTGTTGTCTGACTGGACTGGTGATACGTACGTGTGTGGACATCTTGTGCTCAGTGATGGAGTGTTAGTGAGTGAAATATTGATATCTGTTTGGGCGGCTAATAACTTAATAAATATAGATACAGAGTTATTGAAGATTGCATTTATTCAACTTCGATGAATTTACGTCACCAATTCAACTCAGTTTTGATAAAATATTTGAACGGCTCCGCCTTCCCGATCGGGAGCAACTGTATTTGTTTCTTCCATTGTTTTCGGAAAGGCAGTGTCTTCTGCGTTTAGACTTCCTAATTGGGAAATACGTTAATTTTTACTCTTCATAATTCAAAGAGCACGAAATGATATAAGGAGCCTCCAACGGCTGCTCACCGTCACACTCAACATCTTCAATAGCATGCACAACGTCTTTCCCACCAATAACTTCTCCAAAAACAGTGTGTTTATTGTCCAACCACAGGCATGCCTTGGTAGTTATGAAGAACTGCGACCCATTTGTGTTAGGCCCCAGGTTGGCCATGCTCACCATCATTGGTTTGTGTGTTAGCAATGGCGTGAACTCATCAGCGAAATACTTGCCCTCGGCAGACTCACCTCCTGTACCATCACCGTTTGGGTCACCTGTCTGTATCATGAAATCCTTGACGATTCTGTGGAATATCAAATTATTGTAGTAGTTTCTAGAAATCAATTGGGTGAAGTTTTTAGTTGTGTGAGGGACTAGTTGGTCGAATAGTTTGATCTTGATATCACCTAATGATGTATGTAATACAACAGTATCTATTTCCGGAGCTTTGGGTCTTTCTGCTTTCAGAGCATTTGCCTTCACACCAGTAAAATCATCAACGTTGAGATCCAAATCTTCTTGTTCAACACCATCATCAAATAAATAGATAGTTGACCCTCTGGTTCCGATAACCACAAGACTCTCCTTTAATTGATTTTGAAGTAATTGATTCTCACTTGATACCATTTCAATCGTAATCAACTTGTCGAGATGTGAGTGCATCACCAGTAAATTCTCAAAAGATCCATTCAACACTGTAGTCTTGTTATTTGATTCGATATAAATTCCTTGGTCAGCAGAATAGACCACGCCATTATCAAGCACCACATCAGTTATTTGCAAAGGCGGCTTATCAGTCTCTTGTTGATAGGTCTTAGTAACCATCCCTTTCAAATTAAATATTCTAATAACATTATCTGAGCCAACTATAGCAAATTGATCCAAAGAGGTAGCGAAATGTGTTATCTGGATCTTGAGTTTCTGGAAAAGGTATAAATCTGTCCCCATTTTGGAAAGAAATATGTCTGGCTTCCATATTTCAATTGCGCCCTTAGAATCAACCGAAACAATGTTATTACCATTCCATCCAATAAAGGCTACTCTTGATTTGTGAACATTAATCTTTTGCGTACTCTCAGAATCATAATCTGTAGGGTCGATTATATAGATATTTCCTTGATCATCGCCGAGTAATAGCTTGTCATCCATCCATGCGCCACACTGAGGAATAAAGTTCAAAGTAATAAACAGAATCATATCGCAAGAGCCCAAATCAAAATACCTGATTATCTTGTCATCACCTATTGTGATTAGTTTATCGTTGTGGTGGATGAACCTGGATATGGACTTGAGACGGTACTGTTTGATGAGCGAAAGATTGTTCCCGACAGATTTGCTCAAGAAAATAATGTGACCCGATGTAGTTGCGATTGCAAGTGTTGAGCAGTGATTACATATATAGGAAATATTGGATGTGTTTAGTTTGTATGAGCGAGTATAATTGTTGTTGAGTTGTGAGAATGGTGATGGGAATGTTTGTCGTTTGACATTTCTTTTAGCATCTTTTTTGTGCTGCCTCTTAAGCGGTGTTTGAATTCCTTCAATTTCATCATTTGCTGACTCCAGTCTCTCATCTGACATTGTTGCTTGATCACCTTTATTTCTTTTCTAAATAAAATCACCTTTTTTATCTTTTTTATGGGAATTAAATGGTTTCGAGCGCTGCCTCAACATGAACCCGGTGCATCTAACTACATTCTTATATGGTTTGAAGCACCGCTGAACCTTTCGCAGGCTTCTTAAAGATAAACAAATAAACAAACAAGAAAAGTGTCAAACCACCAACCACGCGACGATGATCAGAACACTCCAGATCAAGCGGGCACAAACAACAGCGCTCGGCGACTCCCTCCAGATATCGGCCAACTCTCAAATTGCGGTCAATTCCATCTCCAAAATTACTGTTCTCGACCCCATCGTCCCATCAGATTCTGCTGTATCGCTTTTCAAAGGAATCCCAATATTAGATCCATTAAAATTATATTCTCATCCCATATATATCACATTACAGTCTCCAGCAGAGACTTATCTAAGGAAATTAGCCTTGTTCAATACAACTTCGGAAATCACTAGAATCACCCCAAATGCTGACCCGTTAATCACTTCAATGAGTTGGTCTCCTCCTATCAATTCAAATAGTTTTCTTGGTGTTTTGTTCAGCACTAACGAGTTGCTAGTATTTGTCAAATCTTCAATTGACCAGTACTCTGTGAAATTTTCTTTCTTGGACCAATTGCTACTTGACAATGGCATCTCTGGTGAAAGTTCAAGAATTATTGATAAACAATTATTACAAAAACTCACTGTATCAAGTTTCAGTTTCTCTCAGTTATTCGATGACGGAGAAAAAGAATGTCCCATTTTCATATCAGTGGCTGTTGATGATGGGATCTCAATATACCAGATCTCAAATATCTTAACTAAGAAAATCTCGTTTAGCTTGGGTCACTTCATAAGACAAAGTTGGTCGCCGTGGGTTAAAAAAGGCTCCAAATTAACATCATATTTGGTTTTAATATCCCCTGATAATACCACATACCTTAAGAAATTCACGTACGAGAAAGGTCTAATTGAATCTACACATGACATATTATTACCAAGCTCAAGGTTCCATTTAAGTAAGACTAACTGGTTTCAAAATGATGATCTGATAGTTCTTTCTATAGTTAGTACAACGGAACTTCACATTTTTGAAGTCACCGCCAAAGAAACAAAGACATCATCGATTGAATTGCCGACCCATCATCTCGTGGTTGATATAATTCACACTGCCGATCAAATATCATTGTCGACAAAATTCGAGATATACACTTTCACATACAAAAATAGTGGTGAACACATAGTTCTTACTCAAACGGTGTCAAAACTACAAGAATTTCTCATCAAAAAATTGAAACAGTTCAAAATACACACTGATCAAGATGGGAAGGTCAGTATATTTGGAATGAAATTAAATTATTTCGGAAATGTTGTTATTTTAGGCTATGATATCTATCTTGCCAATAGTCACTGGTATGAGACTGAGTCTGTTTCTAAATTCAATCTTGGTTTTGTTCTTGTTCGTGATCTAAGTGAAGCGCCAAAAGCGGATGTGGTGTCCAATATTACAAGTTTAGTTAATAGCAGTTGGATGAATCAACATTGTTTTAATAACTTTGCCAATTCAAAATTCAAGATAGATATGATTAAACCAGTGAGTGACTTGAAAGTTGTGAAAACTGGCGATTTCCACACTCTCTTATTTACGAACTTGGCAAAGAATAAAGACTTGTTCAATTTACAGTTGGATTTCGAAAACGAGGAATCAATCAAGAAGATCCAAAAATTTATAGGGAAGATTATAACTTCCCAGGACAAAATAACCAATCCAATAGATATATACATATTCGAATCATATAGAAAGATATTATCACCAGAAACACCACCATCACAGATATCAACAATATCTCTTTCAAATACGTTCACAATAGAGGAGTTTTCCACATCATCGATCATGCCTAATCAAGCAGTGTCCACTGCAAACCACACATGGTCAGTTTGCTCTCTCACATTATTGCCCTTATTGAATGTGGGGAATAAGAAATGTATTAATTGTGAGAGATATGTTGTTCGGATGGAAGTTTTAGGTGAAGTTGGTTGGTTGTGTGAAGAGTTGTTGGGACTTGAATTTTGTGTTTATTGTGGGTGCAACGTGTACTGATCTTCTTGTCTCGTCTGCCTTGTATTGTACTGTAAATTATGAATTGGATTATGTATTATTAACTTATATGCAGGCAATAAGTTGTAGGTTGTAGCCATTCATCGTGAATTACTTGTTTGTTGATGAAATCTCCTTCAGCCGCATTAATATTTGCAGCCAAATTTCTATTTTCCGCCGAAACCTTACCATAATTTCACGAAGACGATTAAATGAAAAAATATCAGTCTTCATGCTAGTCCTGTCCAATTATATCTACAACAAACAAAATTATTACAGTATTTAATCATGCGCAGTGAAATTAAATCGCGGAGATTTAAAATCTAAATCCTTCGATCAGTTCATGGCCAGAAAATTGGCGGGTCTTAGTTGAATATAAGACCGCCAATTAATTTGGGATCAACGCCGAACAAGTCTCGATCCTTCATATTATAATAAATGATATCCACAAAGAAAAGCATATACTCGCGAGTCGCTACATCCGCTAATTCTATAATTATATTTATATATCGTACAACTCCTCTATAATATGTTTAATACGCCGCGAAGAGCACATGCAAATTTATTCTCTTTTGAGATGGATCCGTGATCAGATCTGCGATGTTCCTGATACCAACGGTTCGTTGTCAGTAGGCAACAATAACACCAGATCAATCAGCTCTGAGACTTTGAGAGAAACTCTGGGAACCTCAAGCCAACAGCCAATGATTCCGCACTCCATACAATCTGACTCAGGCACCAATTAATTAGCTGTCCATTTGTATTCCTTCTTGTCCTCCCTTGAACTGGGCCAGGTGGTGGATCAGTAATCCTGGTGATTAAATACCCAGCACTACAAACACCAACTCCATATATCATAACACCGACACATGGCATCTGTAACAGCAAATAGAACACCAAGCCAAAGCCAAAGAGCACGCCCTCTCTCGCTCTGAACCACTGTTTCTGTTCGGACGCTGTGAATGGGATCCTAGCTAAATATGGCTGTATCAAATCAATGGCCAAATTCTTCGAGCCCCAGAAAGTAGACACTATGATGATTGAATAACTATGTGGTATGATTAGGATCAAAATGAATAGGAAAATCGACGTAGAAGTTCCCAAGATATCATCAAAGTTGCGGAACGAAACTGCCGCCAAGGTTAGGGATCCCATATATGGGATTTTGGATACCACGAGACAGAAAATGTTGTACATAACTGTGTTGAAGTATCTGGATAAGTGAGAATTCAATTTGAAGATTGTATGTGTATGATTTGAATTTGAGCTTGATGTGACTGGAAGTTGCGATAATGCATTGTATCTGCCACCACCGGGTGTAGACGTATCCCAACTATCAACGTATTGTAGTGAGGCAAAGAACAAGTTGTCAATCTCTGGCGTGTAATATTTGATACTTGATATTATCAACGGAGATATATTCAAGATGTGGTTCTGGACAAAACTGAGATGATTTATAACTGCAGACGTGTTGACTTTGATGAACAAGTTGACCAACTTTAGTAATATCCCAAAAGCCAATATAGGACACCACAACACAAGCTGAATGAACAAAGATATCTTGAAGATCTGGTAAAAATGGGTATATTTTAACGGTTGAGCTGTCTGGTAAGCGCCTATTAGTGCCAACTGGATCCCTTTGAGTATGGCCAGAGGAGAGAACCCAGGCGGTGGCTGCGAGATGAAAACTGGCGACGCCATCTTTCTTCTATTTGTGTAGAAAGCTCTTTTGTGGATAATAAACGGAAATTGATCTGGCTGATTTAACGTTGCTCAAATAGTTTCTCTTCACCGCAGGAATTTAAGCGGATTTCTAGACAAGTCCATCGAACGCGCCGGAATGATCGATGAGCGAGAGTACGATGGGTGTGCCTTGGACCTTAGTAGTGGTGGTACTAAGTTTGTTGCTTTTCGATGAAAATAACAATGTCTGACTCCCCAAATGAACAGTAATGATACATGACAGTGAGTTTGAGCAGTCTTCTCTTATAACCACGATATTTAGTAGTATTCACAAAATTTGCAGCCGTTGTTACGAGCGCTGTTTCCGAGATTGGTATATAATTATTCGCTCTCAAATTATAAGAGATTTATCACTGAATATCAAACAAGATAAACAACAACAGCTGCGGATGGATCATGGGCAATCAGCCATTCAATCACCCATACACTCCTTATGATATCCAGATTAAGCTCATGGAGGCGATCCAGGATGCCATCAATAACTATAAAGTTGGGCTTTTCGAGAGTCCGACGGGGACTGGGAAGACCTTATCAATCATATGTTCCTCCATGTCTTGGTTGAGAGACTATAAACTGGAATCTTCCAATGGGGTTGGTGTTGCGAGCGGTAATGATGACAGTGGTGAAGAGAGTGATGAGCCGGATTGGGTTACTGAATCATACAACAAATCATTGAATGCGTCGAAAAGTTTGGCTGAAGAATATGAGATCCATTTGAACAAATTAAGCAAAAACCACGTTCATATAAACAAGATAAAGCCCAAGGATGCAAAATATAAAAGAACGAAAACAGGTTTTGAAGCAGACGCTGAAGCTGACTTCATTCCAAAGGATTACGATGAACAGAATAAGGATATTACTAAAGAGATCAACGATTTACTTAAAAAAATAGAAGGCCCATTGGATACTCCAGAATTGGTACAACACTCAGCATCAATAATATATCTATCCCGTACACATTCCCAGTTATCACAATTCTCAGACCAATTAAGGATAACCAGCTTCCCTTCTTCATTCAGTATCCCAGAAAGAATCAAATTCGCACCTATAGCATCAAGGAAACAATTGTGCATTCATCCCAAGGTATCAAAGTATAAAGATCTAACGTCAATGAACGATGCTTGTGTGGATTTGACAAAAGAGAACAAATGTGAACTCAAATCCAATGATCAAGAATTAGTGAAAAAATTCACTGACTTAAATTTCACAACCGTTAACGATATTGAAGATGTGGCTAATTTAGGTAGAGAGTTGAAAGTTTGTCCTTATTATAGTGTTAGAAATAGTATCGATACTGCAGAAATAATATCTTTACCTTATCAATTGCTATTGCAAAAATCATCAAGGGATGCATTGAGTATACTGATCAAAGATAAGATTATTGTTATTGATGAAGCTCATAATTTAATTGATGTTATAACATCTTTGAATTCAGTCTCTGTGACTCAAGATGAACTAAAGAATGTCCTCAAATCACTCAAAATATATTTGGAGAAGTTTGCAAAGAAATTAAACTCTGGGAATAGAGTGAATTTAATGAAATTGATCAAATTAATTGAAGTCCTTGAGCAATTCATTACAACAACAAATACAAACACGAAGATTGTGGCAGGGAAAGAGATCAATATAAACGATATATTTTCAGGAACAACAGCTGATATGGTTAATATTCATAATTTAGAAGTGTATCTCGCAAAGAGTAAGATTGCATACAAGATTGAGAACTATATCTTGTCTACTTCTACTTCAACAACATCCACACATAGTGCAACGCCGCTTTTATTCAAGATTACTTCATTTTTGAAATGCCTTTCAAACCCTTCATCAGAAGGAAAGTTTTTCTGGGATACAAACCCAATATCAATTAATTATATGTTGTTGGATCCTAGTGAGTTTTTCAAAGACATTATTGAACAGTCGAGATGTGTGTTGCTTTGCGGTGGTACTATGGAGCCAATGTCTGACTATAACAAATTCTTATTCCCATATTTACCAGAAAACAAAGTGTTGAAATTCAGTTGTGGTCACGTTATACCCAAAGAGAATCTTAACGTGTATACTGTTGGTGTGGGGCCTAGTGGTGAGGAATTTGAGTTTTCGTTTGATAAAAGAAATCTAACCAATATGATAGATGAGTTAGGATTAGCTATATTGAAACTATGTGAGCAAGTTCCTTACGGTGTGGTTGTGTTCTTCCCAAGTTACAAGTACTTGGATCAGGTCTCATTACGTTGGAAACAGACGAAGTTATATGATAGATTGAACAAGCTCAAGAAAATATATACAGAGCCGAAGGACTCAAATGTTGATGATGTGTTGCATGAATACTCCAATTCTATCCAAATAGACAACAATGCTTTATTATTCTCCGTGGTGGGAGGCAAATTATCAGAAGGTATCAATTTTTCAGATAACTTAGCAAGAGCGATTGTGATGATTGGTTTACCGTTCCCCAATGCATTTTCAGGAGAATTGATTGCTAAAAGGAAATACGTTATTGGTAAAGCCATGGCAAATGGAGCTTCGAAACAAGAAGCTTTGGTCGAGGCTGCCAATTTCTACGAAAATATTTGTATGAGGGCTGTAAACCAGAGTATTGGGCGGGCGATAAGACATATAAATGATTATTCAGTTGTGGTTTTGCTCGATAAAAGGTATGGGAAGGAAAGTATCCAGAAAAAGTTGAGTGGATGGGTTAAGGAAAGAATAATGGACAGAGGGCTGTGTACTCCATTTGGTGAAGTGTTGCTGTCAACACGCAAGTTCTTTCTCGCCAAAAGAGTTTCTGATTTATAATTTAATAAATTCTTCATGCAGATTTGTATATCAAAACACTATTTACAACGGTATATTTTACTGTCACCTTACTTACAGCATCGATAATCTCCGTTGTTTTTCTCGGCGGGTAATCTGACATCAGAAACAATTTTGGTTAAAAACTGAAAAATATAAAACAGATCTGGTAAACAACAACAAAAGCGTAATTTGACAAACGAGAAACTGGCAACATGACATCAGAAACAACATTGGTGTCCACTCGTGGTGGTACAGACTTGTTGAAAGAGCTTCTCGAATCTGCTCACAACTTACCAAGCGCGTCCACAGACTTGGGAACGATTCAATTGTCGCTAAGTGAAATTAGGAAAAAATCGAACCAATTGAGAAAAGATAAGGGCAAAGAAGTTAATTATACCAAAGCTCATTACTTATTAGCAGGTGGTGGCATTACTGCTGAAGAGATTGAAACTGAATTGAAATCAATTGAAATCCATCAAGGTTTAGAATCCTCGAATTTCCAAGCTAATTATAATAATGATATTGATAGTTATCTCAAAGCAAAGAAGGATGAAAATATATTGGCGGCTATTGAGCAATCCTTAGTTTCAGCAGCAAAGGATTTCGATACGTTTGTCAACCAGAACATTTCAATGGATTGGAAACAACGTAGAGATGAAATAAGAGAATCTTTTGGAATTATTTTGAATAAGAAACAAAACAAACATGATGGTTTAGATGTCGACCAACGTTCCAAAAAATTGAAGAATGACTTAGGTTCTAATAACTTGGTCACATGGGGGAAAACTAATCAAAGCCGTAATGTATTGGCACCAATTGATATCAAGACAAATTATAATAACAAACAATTAACAAGAGAAAACTTTGAGATTCATGCACAAGTAATTTACCAATTGAATGATTCCAGATTGGAGAGAAAGCATTTCCCAATTGCAACAACTTTTGGAGAGATAAATAAGTTGGGCACCAGCATCAAATCAAAACAATTATATGACTGCTGGAAGATTATAAGTAACTTAGTTGAAGAAAGAAATAATAAACTTTATGAAGAGAAAAAATTCTTAACTGCTTACAATAACTTCAATTCAATTAATGATTTTGAAGCAGTTAATTTAAGGAAAAAAATTGTGGAAAAATCTAAAAATTATCTTGAAAAACAATTTCTTGATTATATAAATGAAATTTATAAGAAAGATTTATCCACCAATAGTTCAAGAGGACATCCAACAAACGTCAACAAAGTCACGAGTTTCATAAACAAAATTATGAAAAGCAGCACCAATAAAGTCAAACAAACATTGAATATCAATGGGGTCCCACTTTGGGCGTTGATTTTCTATTTATTAAGAGCTGGATGTTTGAAAGATGCATTAGAATTAACATTCCAAAATAAACATGTTTTCCAAAAATATGAAAAATCATTCCCTGTTTATCTTAAAAGTTATATCGAATCACCAAATAGAAGATTGCCACAAGAATTACATGAAAGATTGCACACTGAATTCAATCAACATTTCAATCAATTGAATAAAGATTTAGATCCATATAGATATGCGGTCTATAAGATAATTGGTAGATGTGATTTGAGTAAGAAGAATTTACCATATTTGAACTTAAGTATTGAAGATTGGCTATGGTGTCACTTATCATTAAGTAGAGAAGATAACGTTGAAGAAGATCCTATGCATGAAAGATATACTTTATTGGATTTGCAAAGAACCATATTAAACTATGGTCCTGATAAATTCAATGGTTCAAATAATAATCCCTTCTATTTAAAAGCATTGATATTCACAGGATTGTTTGAAATTGCAATTCAATATTTATACACTTTGAGTGAGTGTGATGCTGTTCATTTAGCAATTGGGTTATCATATTATGGATTATTGAGAGTTTGCAAATTCAACAGTTACAATGATAATGATTTGGTTAAAGTTAATGAAAACTCACAAAATGAAATTAATTTTGCAAGATTATTAGGATCATATACAAGAACATTTAGAATCTCAGACCCAAAAATTGCAGCACAATATCTTATTTTGATATGTATGAGTGGAGATGAAAGTACTTTTATTGGTAAGGAACAAATTGAAATAACTCATGAAACGTTAATTGAATTATGTTTACAAACAAGAGAATTTTCCATATTATTGGGACAAATAAATCATGACGGATCAAGAATACCAGGAGTTATCGAACAAAGAAGAACTTTAATTTTCTTAAAAAATGAAGAGCAATTCTTACATAAGATTACTGAACAAGCAGCTATAAAAGCTGATGAAGAAGGACGTACATTTGATGCTATGTTATTGTATCAATTATCGGAAGAATTTGATACAGTTATTGTTTCAATTAATAAATTATTAGGAGAATTGTTAAGTTTTACAGAATTGGATAAACCATTAATTGAGCCTAGGGATACCGTTGAAACCAATATTGTGTTGTTGGGACAACAATTGATGAAAACTTTTAATAACAATCCACTGATCATGAAAAAAATCATGCCTAAGAATAGGGAAACATGTAATGTGTTATTGAAAATTGTTTCTATAAGAGAAAATTTCATGAAACAAGATTGGGAAACATGTTTGGTAAAAATTGGGAGGTTGAAAATTATTCCTACTAACCCAGAGGATGATTTGCTAGTTTCAAGAAAAATGGCTGAAGAATTTAACGATTATGATGATAGTATTGCCAAGAATGTTCCAATTCTATTGATTATGACAATGACCTGTGTTGCACAAATAACTTTCAACTTATCACAAAGTGAATATCAAATCAACAGTAAGAATGACAAGATATTACAACTACGTGAAATCGCAAAGAATTGTATGATTTATGCTGGTATGGTTCAATTTAGAATGCCTAGAGAAACATACAGCTTACTTATCAGTTTAGAAGCTATGTTATAATAACAGGAAATTTTGTACCATTTATATATACTGTAAGAAGGTAAAATCACATTGGGAAAACAACATCACTTCTCAAGACCCATTTATCACCTCCAGAAACCATCTCTCCTTCATGCTGCAAACAATACACACCGTGTTTGTGTAATAGTGCCATTCCTTTAGAAGGTTTTATAGACAACGGCTCTTGATCCATCGGGTAGAATATCGTGGCACCACCTTTGAACTCATCGTCACCAGTAAGATATATCAAAAGTGTCCATTTTGATATTCCCTTTGATTTAGGATCATCTAATATAGCTGTGATAACACTATCATCGTAATGTTTACCGAAATGATGACCTTTGGAATAGCGATATATCCTCAACTGTGGGTTCAAACCTACCGCAGTATCAAATTGATCAGATTGATCATCTTGTTCAACTAGACAGAGAGATTTCTTTAAATATTCCCATAATGCAGCAGATGTTTCGAAATCAGTAGTCAAAGCTCTATCATTTACTCTGGCAGCGTACCCTTTCCCTTTTATCAATGGCGTTGTCTCTAAACTGATCTGGTTAGAGTTGGTGATGGACGTTATTAGCTCATTGCATATCTCGTGGGAGAAAAACTTATTGATAGTTATGATTTGATCTTGTAGGATTATTACTGGTTCTGGAGTAAAGAAAGATTTCTTATGTGGGAGATCTAAAATCGATTGAGGAAATTCATATCTGAGTTGATTTGTGTCAACTGGTTCCTTCCTTTTCTTAGCCATTTGCAAGCATCCAATACAATTAATGTATAATTTTGACAAAAAAAAACAGTACTTTATGATTTTACACTTTTTCGATAAGTGTAACAAAAATTACGAAAAATTATTTAAAAAATTGGGGCGAGCTGGGAATTGAACCCAGGGCCACCCGCACATTTGAAGTCTCAGAAGAAAGGCCCAAAGCGGGTATCATACCACTAGACCACACGCCCTGCGATTATGTCCGAAAACTTATTTTTTTTTTTCACGACGGGCGTTTATTGACACAGAAAA
>JAJMGN010000321.1:0-33262 GCA_030575015.1 Cephaloascus albidus
GCTCCACAACTCCACTCCACCGAAACATTAGTCCACCTTGCATTATACATCTCCATCTTATGGAATTTTCGCAAGCGTCGCCGTTTTGCAAATATTACACCAGTTCAGCTTCAGTATGAAGCATGGATTGTGTTAATTAAAAAAGAAATAACTAGAGGTGGTTTATATTTCTAAGAAGAGGCATCAATAAGTCTCACTCACAACACACCAATTCAAGAATAATTCCAAGTCACCATCCAATTAAATTCATTAGGAATTGTACTTTTTATCACTCAATTTACTTATCACTCATATTCCTCATTATTTTTGTTACTTTTATTTTTATGAGGTCTTAGGTCTGTTAGGTGGTATTGGTATATAGTGTGTCAATAAATTCCCGTCGTGAAAAAAAAATGGAATGGCTTAATGTCATCCGTGGTCCCTTGGCCCAGTTGGTTAAGGCGCGGTGCTAATAACGCCGAGATCAGCAGTTCGATCCTGCTAGGGACCATTCAATTTTCTCAGGGCGTGTGGCGTAGTTGGTAGCGCGCTCCCTTAGCATGGGAGAGGTCTCCGGTTCGACTCCGGACTCGTCCAAAAGTTATTTTTTTAATTGAGAATATTATACGAGTCACGTGATATAACCGATAATCCTATGTGATCTAACTTCAACTATATGAAATTGTACCATCATTTCAAGTATGATGTGTGCTTATATAGAAGTTCCTCTCGAAAAATAAATGTATTTTTAAAAAAAAAATAATGGTGATAATAATTATATAAACTCTCGCCCATATGGGTTTGGCTGCTAAGTTAATTTCAGAGAATAATTCACCTTTATAAATATTTTGAATTTAATCTATTGGAATTTGGTCTCTCAATCGACAATTCACTTACAAATAAATTTACACATATAAAAAATCTATTCCATAAAACATCTATGCATAAAATGATAAACTTTATTCTAATTTCTAAACAGCTTTGATAAAACTTAATCTTTTGGTTTGATACCAATACCATTGACATTTCTATACATTCTAACACCATCAAAGTTTTCAACAAATTGACAAGATCTAACAACTTTCCATAAAGAAATCCACATGCTTTCACCATCATATCTATAATGTTGACCCATAACTTTTTTAATTTCAGCTGTTGCTTCTCTAGCATTATAAAATGGAATTCTTGAAACATAATGATGTAAAACATGAGTTTCAATAATATCATGGAAGATATGTTGACCAATGAAGCCATAGTTTCTGTCAATTGTGGCAGCAGCACCTTTAGCGAAAGTCCATTGATCGTTATCATAATGAGGCATGGTTGGATCAGTATGTTGTAAGAAAGTAACAAAGACTAACCAATGATTAACCCAAAGGTATGGGATATACCAATTAACAAACATGTTGAAAAATCCGAAATATTTATACCAATTGTAAACAAGAGTTAACGTAGCTAAGATACCGATATCTGATAAGACAATAAACCAATAATCTTTTTTATCGAAAACTGGAGAAGATGGCCAATAATGAGATTTGAAGAATTTAGAGACACCCGGATATGGTTGACCAGTTGCATTTGTAGCTAAATATAAAGACAAACCACCTAATTGTTGAAAGATCAAGACAGCTAAAGTATAAATTGGAGCTTCCTCAGCGATTTCAGAAATTCTCAATTTACCCTTTGCTTCTAAATATTCTTCCTTAGTATATGGAATGAAAACCATATCTTTTGAAATATGACCAGTTGCCTTATGATGTTTAGCATGGGAAAATTTCCATGAAAAATAAGGAACCATAAGATAGGAATGTAAAACCCAGCCAATTGTATCATTAACCCAATTATAATCAGAAAAAGCAGAATGACCACATTCATGAGCCAAAATCCATAAACCAAAACCAAATAAACCCAAAGAATAAGAATGTAAACACCATAATAAACCTCTAATATAAGCATTTGGAACCAAAGGAATATAATTCATTGAAATATAACCAATAGTACACATTGCAACAATATCTCTGGCGACATAAGATAATGATTGGAGTAATCTTCTTTCATAACAATGTTTTGGAATAGCACTCAAGATGTCTTTTATGGTGTAATCAGGAACGGTGAAAACATTACCATGAGTATCAATTGCAGTTTTAGTGATTTGAACTTGTTCCAATGAAGTTACATTTCCTCTCTTGGTTGTTTTGGAAATGGAAGATACTTCATTTGTTGAAACACCAGTGGATTCAACAACAGACATTTTTTAATTATTTCTTTGAACAAAAGAGTTGTGAAATAATCTTTGAAATGAACAACAGATGCTCAATTTAAAACTCTTGTTATTTTATCTGACACGCTCAAAGAATATTGAAGCAGAAAGAATTCTTTTCTTTTTATACGAAAATCAAATATTTCGAAGATCGAAAAAAAGTAATTTTCTGAATTTATTTTTCCAGAAATTTTTAATTAATTTTAATCGAATTTAAATTGAACCAATTAAACGTTGTGGATGTAAAATTGGGCATACATATGCACAGTTGCAATACATTTAATCAATCAACAATCACCTTTATGCTCTGAACACATGCCAGAATAATAGTTCGGAAAGAAAGAAAATTTAGACAATTAGCATGAGTAAGTAATTTAAAGTACAGCTTGTAGACTCACTTTTTATACTCAGTAAAAAATCCAGCCTCTATCAGCAAAAGCAGCATGAGCATTGAGTCTGATTTGGACAATTTTTGATTCAGTTTGAATTTTGCAGAGCTTTTTCAGTGAGAGGCCCAGCTGGCAGCTAGCTTTAGATCAGGGAGTTGAAACTTGGGGTGGTTGGCAGTTTCAATTGTCCATGAGTCTGCAGCATGCTCAATTATTTGTAGTATAACTTGTTACCATTGATCTGATCTGAGATCTTTGAATAACTCGGAATTTGACAACGGCTGGAGCGGCGGAAAGCCTGAACACTAGCCGGTGAAGAATCAAGAAGATTATCAAGAAGATTATTAATAGTCATCAAGAGAAATCAGGATCCTTTGGACAATTACTGCAATAAAGATTCCTCTAAAATTTAAATAGTTTAGTCAAATTGATCACTGTGTATACGAGATGCCCTATACTATATTACTATCTGATCAGTCTATAAACATTAATCGTACGATCAAATTAAAGCCATACAGCGCTAGGTCAGCTTGAACATATTTGTCGGCTCGATCATGGCTATTATACGTAGAACATCAATTGCGTACAGCTGGCCGTGGCCGTAAGCCGAAACCAATTTTACTTTAGAAATATTAGTGGATCAAAATATTAGTAACCACTGACCAGATCTAAAGGAAACAATTCATCTTGCAAATTCAGCGTTCCCTTGTATAAAGCTCACAAGTTAAAACCTGTACGTTGAGTTCCTAGAGAATTTAGCTACGTACCACTTGTGCCCTGTTTAATTCCTTTAACCGTCCCAAAATCAAAGCTAATTAATTCGGGAAACAAAATATGATACCAACTACTCTGCCAATTTGTGAAGATTTGGTCCACCCAAACATTTTTCCTTAGAGAATGGGCTACATAAACATCATTTTATGTGTTCCAATTTGAAACAAAAAAATTTATCAAAAATTAAATACAATTACAATTTTTCAGTTAATCTCTTATCCAACAGATCAAAATGGGAAACAAAAAAACTCCGAAAATTGGATAAAAATCGAACAAATTGATCAATTTTGATGGGTTTTGTACCGCTTCTTGTGAAATTTTACCTCTAGACCATTTGGCATTTACTGGCAAAACAAAATATTGAAATAGTACAATATCTTGTGACAAAATTGCTGCCAGTTTGGGGGTAGGTCCAGCAGAACAGAACCAACTCTGCCAGTTCATTATTAGTAAATGATCAATGAACAGCCGAGTTCGAGCCGGTATGATACGGCAAAATCAGATTTCAAAATCTCAACTGTGAAACCACCCAATTTGATCGTAAAATGAGGATAATTAATTAGAGCTCATTTGCAAATTGCAATTGCATCAAACCCAACTATGAAATATCACTCCACAATAGAGACTAGATAGACATACTCCACCAACTAATTATATACTGCACAATAATGACTTCATTTGCAACTAAAAATTATATATCTAAAAACTACAATTCATTTCGTCCTCATTATCCCCTGAGTTTTTATAAAACATTGCTCAACTATCACGATGGCCGAACTAAAAATCTTATTGATATAGGTTGTGGTACAGGCGTTGCCAGCTTTCCTTTACTTCAATATTTTGATAATGTCACTGGTACTGATGCATCACCAAAAATGATAGAAACTGCAAATAATTTAATATCAGAAATTGACGCCAAAGATCAATCGAGAATACAATTCAAAGTATCGAAAGCTGAATCTTTACCATTTATAAATGCAAATTCGGTTGACATGGTCACTGCAGCGCAATGTATCCATTGGTTCAACCATGATGACTTCTTCAAAGAGTGCCATCGTATTTTGAAGCCTGGTGGAACTTTGGCCTATTGGTTTTATATAGATCCAGTCATTCATAATCAAAAAATTGCAAATGGAATTGTTGACAAGTATCTTTATACAGATCCCAGATACATGGGACCTAAATGGGAACAACCTGGAAGAAATATTTTGAGAAATTTCCTTGATGATGTTAATCCACCTTCAGATTTATTCAATAATAGAGTTACGAATAATTTCAAAGTTACAAGTCAATTGAATGATTCTTTTAAAAACCCATTATATTTAGCTAAAACATGTCCGTTATCATCATTTAAAAACTATATTGCAACTTCAAGCTCTTATCATACCTGGAAAAATGATAATCCAAATAGTGAGGATGCTGTTGATTTAATGATAAACGAAATTAAATCAACTTTAGGATGGGAAGATTTCACTGAGATTGACGTAATTTGGAATACTGGCTATACATTTGTCAAGAAGATTGATAATTAATATTGCTATGAATATTTCAAAGTCATCATTGGCATTATTTCAGGCTTTAAAATTAGCTATACACAAACATCAAAAGTTTATACCAATATCTACGACCTGCATACAATATTTTACTTTGTGAGAACATCAATAATAAATATACTCATTCAATTGACATATGTAACGATTAATTAACTCCAGCAGTTCATTGATGATGATGAATAAGTATTATGAAGGAGCCGTGACCCGATTACGATTGAATATAAACTGGCCATGTTAGCTTACACTACGTAAATTAATTAAGCGTAACGTCTGTTTAGAACCAATTGTTGAATCATCAAATGTTGCCAGAAACAATCCAATACAAACTCCAAAGGCGTTGAGGGTAAACATGCTTCAACATCTATCTCAATTGTTGACAAATGAAGCCAAAACAAAATATAATAACAATATCCGGATATTTGACTATAGTATTGAAGAGATTTTTGAAATGATTTGTACCAAAAAAACTTTTAGATTCTTTCATCAAAGTTTGTTATAATATTACAACTAATGTTGACATTGTTACTGTTACAATGAGTGGTGGTAACGAATTCATCATCAACAGTACTCCAGACATAATTGTTCTAATCGAAAGATTTAAAACTGATGAAAAAATTGATCAATCAAAGAGACTACCACTTAAAAGAAAATCCGATACTATTACAGTGCCATCGAAAAATACCAGAAGGCGTCTATATAATATATATAAGAGGGCTATTTTCCTTATGTTATATATATCTTATAAAAATTATAATGTGCTAAATGATATATTTGTGTATGTAGTATTTGCTTGAATTATAAACTTCTCAAAATAAAAGTCAAAACTTGCACCAGTTTCGCGAGAAATCAGTCTTGAAAAATCAACGCTCAATAAGTCGGCAAATTTTCATAAGGCTCCGCAGAGCTAGCACGTGCTTTTTTATATACACCTGCTATAGACTCGTGTTATATTATATACACCTGACTAATCGTAGGAGTCTTATAGAGTAAGGTATGAGACATATACTATATTATTTGAGCCTTGACCTTGGCGAGCTGCCTAAAGCTAATATATAGCTAAATATGAAAATAATGATCCTATATTGGAGACAAATAGAAGTTGAAAATAGTATATAATTGCATGCAGCCATATGATGATATGATAAGGCGAAACCGGTTCCGGTCCTGAACAGGGCTGCTTAATATTAAGCAATATCAGATAAAAAAAAGTATATAAACTTTTAGTTATTCCCCAATTTTAACTTGATCTTTACAAATCAACTTCTCAAAGCGAAACGAGAAATAAATTACAGCATGTCCACTTATTCAGATTCAAAATTTAATACTAGTCATTACAACAGTGCTAGACCAAACTATCCAATTGAGTTTTATAATGATTTGATATCATACCATTCCAAAATACCACAAAATAGAAATGAATTGGCATTAGATATTGGATGTGGCAGTGGATTTGCAACAATTACATTAACACAATTTTTCACAAATGTTATTGGTACTGATTTATCACCTGTTATGATTAAAGAATCAGAAAAAAATGCCAAAGGTATTAAAGGGATAAAATTTATAGTTAGCCCTGCTGAAAAATCCCCCACTGAAATCAAAGAGGGCTCAGTTGATTTGATCACTGCTGCGGAGTGTGTTCATTGGTTTGATCATGATAGTTTTTATGAAGAATGTCATCGTATTTTGAAACCAGGTGGAACTTTATCATATTGGTTTTATAAAGATCCAAAATTTGTTAAATATCCAAAAGCTAATGATATTTATGATAAATATTGCTATGATGATCCCAGATATATGGGTCCTAAATGGCAACAACCAGGAAGAAATCATTTGAGGACATTAATGAATGATATATCACCACCATTAAACTATTTCAAAGATATTGTTAGAAATGAATATAACCCATTAAAAGATGATACTACTAAATCAAATTTGATAATTGCTAAAAAAATGAACTTAAATGGGATGAAGGAATACGTTCAAAGTTGGAGTGCTTACCATTCATGGATGAAAGATAATGCAGGTTCTGAAGATGTTGCAGATTTATTCGTCAATGAATTGAAAAATGAAATGGGATGGGATGATGATTTTGAATTTGAGATTTCGTGGGACACTGTTTATACATTTGCTAAGAAGATTTAGTATACATATGTACAATGTTCATTTCAGTCGTAATAGATAATTTTACTTAAAGTCAAGACATTTTTAAGCCGGACCTTTCCTGACCCTTTTCTCCGCCGTCCTTTTGATTCATCCTTTAATCACCTATTATTGCGAGGGTTCCTGTATTTCCTTTGCCTTTTCTTGTTCAAGTCTCTTTTGTTCTCGTTCTCGCTCAGCGCGTAATTTTCTCTCCAATGCTTCAGGTTTCAATTGTAATGGTTCAGAAGGTCTAAAACTCACTTTGAAAGGAATGGGTTTCAATGTACCATCCTCATTTAACTGGTCTGGTCTTGTTGGAAGTCTCTTAATCTGATCTCGTTTAGTATTATTGATCGTAATTTAATGGTGGATAGCAAAAGATACATACAATTTCATAGTCTCCTAACATCTTGTATCCGAGATAAGTTCCTAAAGAACATCCCATAAGTACAGCGATAAACCTGCCTCTTGTTGTTGACGCTTTGCCAAATGACATTTTGTGGGATATTGAAATAAAAAGAGATCAGGATGATGCAAATTCAGTAACAGATTGATCATAAAATCTACAATTTTGGGTTTGTTCAAAAAAAATATTTGATCACGAGATCCGGCGGTCAATTATTTTTTGAAGGATTAAAATCAAACCCAAAACCAAAATTCTATCTCTTTTAAATCAAAACTATCAATAGTTTTCCTACAAATTCACAGATACATAGAACAGTTTGAGAAATGGCTTCATTACCAAAAAGAATCATCAAAGTGAGTATTATTTCTATGCTCTAGAGACGAATAAATTGGAGATTTTCTGACATCTCTAAATGAGTACAAAGAATCACAAACTAACAAAAAAGGAAACAGAGAGATTAGTATCAGATCCAGTCCCAGGTATCAACGCTATACCCCATGACGACAACTTAAGATACTTTGATGTCAAAATTGATGGTCCCTCATCATCGCCATATGAAGGAGGTGTTTTTAAATTAGAATTATATTTACCTGATGATTATCCTATGATTGCTCCAAAAGTTCGTTTCCTAACAAAGATTTATCATCCTAATATTGATAGATTGGGTAGAATTTGTCTTGATGTGTTGAAGAATAATTGGTCTCCTGCGTTACAAATCAGAACTATTTTGTTATCTATTCAGGCTTTATTGGGTGCTCCAAATCCAGTAAGTATTATATTAGGCGCCGAACTTTTTTTTATTAAAATTATAGAACTATTACTAACCATTCAGGATGATCCATTAGCAAATGAAGTTGCTGAGGAATGGAAAACAAACGAACCCCAAGCTATTGCTAATGCCAAAGAATGGACATTGAAATACGCTAAAGAAGAATAAGTTATGTTTAATTTATATTTTAATCAGTTTTTCTAAGGTTGCATTTTATTTCGGTGTTGGTTAATCTTTAGATTATTTTATGTTGTTTAATTATGATTCACTATTTGTTTATCGTAATCAGTATTACAATTTGATTCAAAGTTGGAAGATATCAGTGACGTTAATTCAGAGATAAGGGTTTGACATGCATAATATCATATATAGCTATCCATCTAATTACAGATAACAGTTAGCATGTGGTCCAATACCTACTATTATAAGTCACCCCTAGGACCCTGATTAATAGCTTTACCGTCAAACTGAGTCAGATCTTCATTGAATATCATAATTTCCCGTAATCTTCTCTATACAATATATTACTCTATTCAAATCTTTTATTCAGATTAGAATTTGGGAGTGAACTGGCCTCAGTCATTGAAATTTGATAGTATAACCTGATGTGATTCTCAGTATCCGGTTGGCATTACGACATATGAGTTCTAGTTCATCAGTAACACTTTCTGAGTCAGCTTATACACGAGTTTAACGTCAAGTCACAATCAGGCTGACAACACAATTGGCAAGGAAGCTAGCATCAATCAATTACTACTATTAAGCATTGTCAATTGAACCTGATGTGTTCAATAACACAGCCTTTAAGTTCTCACACGGCTACCAATTCACGATACTCTTTGTTCTTCAATTAGCTCTCTTCATGAATTAGATATTCATACACCAATTTCCAACTTCAAATAATCCCAATTTCAGTGAGCGCTCCAGGCTGAGAAGCTCAGACTTAGCTAGTAGTCGACTATAGAGAGAAATTTCAAATTTGACCTTTGTATGATTCCAACTTCCTTTATAATGACCATTGACAATAGCGATACAGGAGGAATGTTAATGTTTTGGGGCTTGAAAAGATTTCATCAATTCATGTTAATCGAGCGGATTCGGTTAAAACTTTTCGATCCTTTCCTAATTAAAGAAGTGCTCAGTAAAGTTTGAATTGGGCCAGTTGGAAGTTGGAAGTTAATTACGGAATTTGGCACACTGGGCTGATCTGTAAGAATACAAAATTTTTAATTGCGTCCCAGATTCTTAATCCCGTATCCGTTAATATCGATCTATTCGTACACAAAAAGCAGTTTTACTCTTGACAGCTCTTTTCTACGATATTAATAGAGACCTTTTAACTTTTGCACTTTTTTTTGATGGCCAAATTTCATTATACTTGAAAGCTGACATTGGTCCATGGTGTCAAGCTGTACTCCAAAGCACAGCAAACATCACATTTCAACCAGTTTGGAACCAGTTGAAGGAAGTGATTGAGCCAGAGGTTCAGGAATCAGAGAGCATTCGAGAGCTTTAGCCTTTCAACTTCCGAGTAACAGACTCTCAACAAGGTTCAGCTTTGGACCTTTTTACATCCGTGAAAGGCGATAAATAATATTCAGCTCAGCCCAGTTAATATGTTTTACGCAAACATCGATACACACCTTCCTATCACGGTAATTATACTCCCTTTCGTTTTCCGTCTTTGGCACATATCTGAACACGATAATGCAAAAGGTGCATGCGTCCGACTAAGATGAATGTTCCACATCGGCCGAAACAAGTAATTCCAATTTGCAAGTGTCACAATTTCCCAAAACTGCCGAGTTTCTTGAAGCTTTTTCTATGGGGAAACCGGACTAAATTCAACTCATTTTTCTGTCGCTGACAATTCAAGAACAGCGTTTTTCTTGTTGCACCTGTTTGTAGGATACACCTCTCTTCCAAGTAAAGCCTGTTGATAGTGTGAAAATTCAGCAGTTCTCTGGATCATTTTGTTTTTTCCTCTGCAGAAAGCTGGTTCAAGTTCCCGATTCGATCCCACTTTAATTAATTTCGCGAAAATCAGCTTTCAGATTCTGATTAATAGAAATTCAAACCAAACCAAAAACCATCTAAAAACCATTTTTTGAACCAATTTCATCAAAAGTTCTAACTGAATTCATCTTTTTCTTGTATCAATTTTATCTATTCAATTACCGTTGTTGCTAAGAAGAACTGCTACAGTTTCCTGCTATTCTCTATTCATCTTTTTGAACATTTTGATTATACTTGAATATTGCTCGGCTGTCTTTTCACCAACCATCCCGAAATCAGTTTCATCATAATTTTTTTTGTGAATCAATACGTTTACTTCCAACTGATTGTTACTAAATAAGAGAATACAAAATCAAAAAGAGATCAGGTTTATTACAATAGCCAGATATAGCAAGAATCATGTCTTTTAATGATGATATAAGTTCTCCATTTTCTGATCCTCATGATTCTTACCATCAGGAAAATAACTCAAACGATAATCTATCGTTTGATGAGAATACAAAGACTCCCCATAACTTGCTGACTGGTACATTCTATGACTACACAGATGCCACCTCAGCGTTACCTACCCCTACCATGAATACGTTCAACATCCCATCAAGAGCAAACTCCTTAAGATTTGATGATAATTTACCTTCTAGATCAAATTCCAGAATCAATTCAAGCTCAAACCAAACTCAACCAAATACAAAGAACTCACCATTCATAATCGCCGAAGATGAAATGTTTCAAGTTCCCAAATTCTCAAATCCTGATTTACAAACTGAAGAAATTAACTTATCGTCAAGCAATTCAGATAATGAAGATGGTGAACCCGGAGTTGCTAGAAATGAAACTGTTATGAAAAGACATAGACTAGGAACACAGAGAAACAAACAGGGGAAGCCGAAGAATATGGGTAGATCCAAAACTTTCAAATGGAAGCGAAATCCTTCAATATTATCACAATCGACCCTTACTCCACACTCAAATAAACACCGCCATCATAATTTTTTACATAAAAGTCAAGAACCTGAAGAAGATGAAGATACAGACTCGGATTCAGAAAGCTCAAAGAAAAATCAATTCAGAACTATTTATTACAACTTACCTTTACCCCCTGATTTCTTAGATGAAGATCAAGAACCTATAATTGAGTATGCAAGAAACAAAGTTCGTACTACCAAATATACTCCATTATCCTTTATCCCAAAAAATATTGCATTCCAATTTAGAAATATAGCTAATGTTTATTTCTTAACATTGATTATCTTGGGGGCGTTTAGTATTTTTGGTGTTCCATCACCTGGTATGGCTGCTGTTCCCTTAATCGTTATTATTGTGATAACAGCTTTTAAGGATGCCATAGAAGATTCAAGAAGAACTATATTAGATTTGGAATTGAACAATACTCCGACAACTATAGCTCAAGGTATTGTGAATCCAAATGTTTCAGATGATAATATTTCAGCGTGGAGAAGATTCAAAAAAGCAAATAGCAGAGGCGTTATGGCTACATTAAAATGGTTAAAGAAAAATTTAACAAAGAGTGGAAGAGCTCAAAAATTAAGAGAAAAAATAGCAAAGGAGAGAGGTGAACAACAAAGTCAACATCATACAAATAGAAGTAGTTTTGATAGTTTGAATTCAAACAGAAGAAATAGTGAAAATCCATTTGATGATGATAATAATAATAATAATGAAAGATCAACTATAAGATTTAAATCAAATTATTGGAAAAACGTAAAAGTTGGTGATTTGATTCGTATAAATAATAATGATGAAATTCCTGCTGACATAACTATATTGGCAACTTCTGATATGGATGGTGCTTGTTACGTTGAAACCAAGAATTTAGATGGTGAAACCAACTTGAAAGTTAGACAAGCTTTGAAATATTCTGGTCATATAAAACATACTGCAGATTTCGAAAAATTGAAATTCTGGATTGAAAGTGAAGGTCCTCATGCTAATTTATATTCTTATCAAGGAAATTTAAAATGGGAGGGTGAAGAATCTCAAAATCAAGAATCAATCACAATTAATAACATGTTATTAAGAGGGTGTACTTTAAGAAATACAAAATGGGCAGTTGGGATTGTTACTTTCACAGGAAGTGATACCAAAATCATGTTAAATGCCGGTATTACTCCAACAAAGGCTTCAAGAATTTCTAGGGAATTGAATTATGCTGTCATCTTAAATTTCGTTTTGTTGTTCATAATTTGTTTTGTTTCCGGGTTAGCTAATGGGATCTACTATAACAAAGATAATGTTTCGAGAAACTATTTTGAATTTGGTACTATTGCTAAAAATCCTGCTTTGAATGGTCTTGTGGGATTTTTCGTTGCTGTTATCCTTTATCAATCATTGGTTCCTATCTCCCTTTATATTTCCGTTGAAATTATTAAAACTGCTCAAGCGTTTTTCATTTATTCAGATGTTATGATGTATTATGAAAGACTTGATTATCCTTGTACTCCAAAATCATGGAATATTTCAGATGATTTAGGTCAAATAGAATATATCTTTAGTGATAAAACTGGTACTTTGACTCAAAATGTTATGGAGTTCAAAAAATGTACAGTTAATGGGGTAAGTTATGGTAAAGCATATACTGAAGCTTTAGCAGGGTTAAGAAAGAGACAAGGTGTTGACGTTGAAGAAGAATCTACGAGAGAGAAAATATTGATTGCTAAAGATAAAATCAAAATGTTAGATAACTTGAGAAGTATTGATGATAATGATCAATTATATGATGAAGATTTAACTTTTGTGTCAAATGATTACGTTGAAGATTTAAAAGGTGTTAATGGTGATTTCCAAAAGACCTGTAATGAACATTTCATGCTTTGCTTAAGTTTATGTCATTCTGTTTTAATCGAAGCCGCAAAGGCAAATCCCGAAAAGAATGTATTCAAAGCTCAATCTCCAGATGAGGCTGCTTTGGTCAGTACGGCCAAGGATATGGGTTTTGTATTCCATGAAAGAACCAAGAAGGGTGTTGTCATCAAAATTCAAGGTCAAACAAAGGAGTTTCAAGTTTTAAATATCTTGGAGTTCAACTCTACAAGAAAGAGAATGAGTGCTATTATCAAAATCCCGGGTGAAACTCCAAATGATGAACCCAAGGCTTTGTTAATCTGTAAAGGTGCTGATTCAATTATTTATGAGAGATTGAGAAAAGATTCTGATCAAGAGTTACTAGAAATTACGGCTAAACATTTGGAAACTTTCGCAACTGAAGGTTTACGTACTTTATGTATTGCTCAAAAAGAATTGACATGGTCTGAATATAAGGAATGGAGTGCTAGACATGATGAAGCCGCCTCTTCTATTTACAAAAGAGAAGAAAAAATGGAGGAAGTCGCCGAATCAATTGAGCAAGATTTAGTCTTATTAGGTGGTACTGCCATTGAAGATAGATTACAAGATGGTGTTCCTGACTCTATTGCCGTGTTAGGTCAAGCTGGTATTAAGTTATGGGTTTTAACTGGTGATAAAGTTGAAACAGCAATCAATATTGGGTTTTCTTGCAATTTATTGGGTAATGATATGGAACTATTAATTTTGAAAAATTCATTAGATGAGGAGGATAAAGCTAAATATAGTCATTTAGCATCTGAAAAAGATCCAAAAGCTATTGTTGATGGTTTGATCACTTGCTACTTGAGAGATTTCTTCCAAATGGAAGGGTCTTATTCTGAATTAGATGATGCCAAGAAAAACCATGACCCACCATCACCAAAATTTGGTGTCGTTATTGATGGTGATGCATTAAAATTAGCATTGAATGGTGGTGATGCTCAACGTAAGTTTTTGTTACTTTGTAAACAATGTAAAGCTGTCTTATGCTGTCGTGTTTCCCCTGCTCAAAAAGCTGCTGTTGTCAAGATGGTTAAAGATACATTGGACGTTATGACATTAGCTATTGGTGATGGTTCTAATGATGTTGCCATGATCCAGGCTGCTGATGTTGGTGTCGGTATTGCCGGTGAAGAAGGTAGGGCTGCCGTCATGTCTTCAGATTATGCTATTGGACAATTTAGGTTTTTGACAAGATTGGTTTTAGTTCATGGTAGATGGTCATATAAGAGATTAGCTGAAATGATTCCAAGTTTTTTCTTCAAGAACGTTATTTTCACAATTGCATTGTTTTGGTATGGTATCTATAACAATTTTGATGGTTCTTATTTATTCGAATACACCTACTTAATGTTCTACAACTTGGCCTTTACTTCATTACCAGTTATTTTCATGGGTATTTTAGATCAAGATGTCACTGATGTTGTTTCATTGTTAGTTCCTCAGTTATACAGAACTGGTATATTGAGATCAGAATGGACAATGACAAAGTTTTGGTGGTATATGGCAGATGCTATGTATCAGTCACTTATATCCTTCTTTTTCCCATATTTCTTATACCGTACCGGGTTCCTTTCTATGCATGGGTTGGTTGTTGACCATAGATATTGGATAGGTACATTGGTCGCTACAATTTCAATCATATCATGTAATCTTTATATTTTGTTCCATCAATATAGATGGGATTGGTTCTCCTCAATGTTTGTTGCTATTTCCATTTTGATCGTTTTCGGCTGGACTGGTATTTGGACTTCATTTGTCTATTCTGCTGAGTTTTATAAAGCTGCTGCTGAATTATATGGTACCGGAGCTTTTTGGGCTTGTTTGTTTATTGGTGTTGTTATTTGTTTATTACCTAGATTCACATATGATTTTTTGAAGAAAATTTATTTCCCTGATGATGTTGATATCATTAGAGAATGTGTTGCTAATGGTCAATTTGACAAGTATCCATACAATTATGATCCAACTGATCCAAATAGAGTTAAGATTTCCAAATTTAGTTATAACAGTGATGAAGATCTTGAACAACAAACTAGTTTCAATGGAGATCATTCTGAATCTGGTGAATCAACAGCTGTGTCCAATGAAGCTAATAATAACGATTCTCAATTACACAAAGATATCAATATAATGAACGAAAACAATAAGAAATTGAGAGCCACATCAAATAATAATGAGATGGATTTATCAACCACATTACAAAAGAGTCCCAAATCGCCTAATAGAAGATCATTCCTTGACATATTCAAGAGAAGTTCCAGAGTACAATCCTCAATGTATGATAACTCAATAATAGATAATTATCACAATAATTATGCAAATTCGGTTAATAGTCTTCAAACAGAGGAAATTCCAATGGAAGAGTTCCATACTACTAGATTGTCTATGAATATCAATCGCTCTCCTACCCCGGAAGATCAAATTGCCCAACAGCATAGAGATTATAGTACTTCAAACATCGGAAGAGCAAGAACTTCTTTGGATATACCTGAGATGACTGTTGCAAAAGACCTAATATCGAAGGCTCCAAAATAGATTCATCAACTTCTATAATTTCAAAGTATATGGTTCATTTCTGTTATATATTATTGTCACGAAGGGGTTTTCAGTGTCTACAAAGAGCTGTCTTCGTTGGTGATTATTTCCTTTTTTCTATTATTTTTTCGTTGTATTAAATTGGCATTTTATTTTATTTTTTGTATTTTATTTAATTTCAACCAAATTTTTCAGTTTTATCTTTATTAAAAGTTGTTTCGTTTGTTTAAAATTTATAGTTGTTTGTGTTTTCCTCAATGGATATTATTAAGTTATTTCACTGTGTAATTTGTCGCTTTTCCCTTTATCTTTGTGTTTCCTGCGAAACTTTTCAATTTCAGATTTCTGATCGTATCCATAGTTGGAATTGTAACTTTAACAACAACTCACATAAAGGCAAAATTTTTTTTTTTGACGGAGAGATGGGCTGATTCGATGAAGAATATAAATAGTTGAGTTGCGGGAAGAAGAAGGAATAGCTGAGAAAGCAAAAGCTTAAAGAGGATCACTGGAGGAGCCATTCACATACAAGATCAGCTTCAATATGAAATTACAGTAAGTAATAAGTGCTGTTGTCACTGAAAACTCACTATGGAAAGAAAAAAAACTAATACATGGCAGCAGCAGCTATAACGGAACCTTTGGAGAATTTTCGCCTTCAATTGATTCAAAACCATCTCCTTCCACTGTCCTCCATCAACTACAAGAACCGTTTCAATTCAGAAGCTCATCGTTGCACAGCTCCTATCTGAAAAATCACAGTCAAACACTCACCTTGAAGTCGCATACCACATTGAAGCTCTTAATAGATGAGAATGGGAAGGCTTCATTATTTCCTTCAGTTTCAACGCAGATATCGCCCTTACAATCGCCATATGATTTGAATGATTCCTCGTTGAAGCTATCACCTCCAAGCTCGATTGCTACGATAGAGTCTATACGAACATTGGAAAGTTATACAACTGACGAGGAAACTGACGAAGGTGATGATTTTGATATTCGTGAATACTTTAGTTTCTCTTGAAGAATTCATGCGAATTGGTGAGGAATTTATGAAAACATATGAACAATTGATGAAAGTTTAATTCTAAAAAAATGAAAATAATACATAATATATACTAACAGTGTAAAATTCTTAGTGATAAAAATATAGTAATATTGTTACAAAAAAATATATAGCCCAAAACCAGCAAGTATAATAAAACTGAAAGAAACAAAGTACAGTAATTGTTTGTTGAGTAAAAGCGCAAAACATTGAAAAATGACGGAAGGAAAAGCAGTTAATTAAAAATATGATCAAATGATAAATCACCAAATATATGGAAGGGATCCTCACCTTCCATGAAGCTCATCTCAGCTGTTGGATTGAAGTTATTACTAATGAAGCCTGACCCATCAAAAGCCGTCTCTGCAGAGTTCCCTACACCGTTTGCAGCAACACCAATTTTGGATTGATTTGAACTTGCTAACATCTCATACCAAATTTGATCAATTTCAGCCTCATTGACTGAATATTGGGATGTCGAGTTTGAGCTCGATCCAGGATCATTACGCATAGTCCCATTTGGTGTGGTAGTCTTAAATTGAGCATCTTGGGGTGATACACTTATAGGTGCTTCACCACAGTGATATTTCTTAGCTTTGGGAGCATTATGTTCAGAGTTACCAAACGAGACTATTGAAACCAATTGATCAATTTGTTCAGAATCACAATGACTAAAAATATTGGTTTTGAAAACTTCATGGAGGCTCTCATCATTTGCAAAATTGTTTGAAAAAAAATTATCATCTCTAACCATTGAAAGTATATATTTCTTAGCTTTTGACATTCTCCAAGCATAATAATACCTATTACTTATCTTCATGAATCCGTGTATATATTTATCACTTATTTCAATAAAACCACTGTTGAGAGACTCAACTTTCTTTCTGAATTCTTCCTGTCTTGCTTGATCCACATTCAGTGGTGATTTGAATTTTGAAACATGAAGTAGATATTTAGTTCTCACTATAAGACCGACATTTATATGCATAAGGTTTTGGAAACAATGTTCTATGATGGGAGTGAGATAAAAATCATATCCTATACCAAAGTAATCCTTACTATTGAGTAATAAATTGAATATATTTGGTAAAATATCAATACAGGACCCAATCAAAAGCTTCTTCAAGTAAAAGAATGCCAATTGAATATTATTTCTTTGCTCGTAATACAAGAATAAATGATAATGGATCAAAGAAACAAATACTCTCAAATGAATATATTGTCTTACCTTTGAAACCTTATCAATAATGTAATGTTTTGGATCATCTTCTTCAAAAGGCGTCATTAAACTTGACAATGATTTTAAGTTGTCATTTGCATAGATTTCGATCTCATTGATATATTCTGTCAATTGGACTAACTTGGCTGGTGTTTTTAAATTCAAAACAAGCCTCAATATATTTGTCATCTTTTCAATAATCTTGAATTTCCTTGACATAACTTCAATAGCTCTTTTCTCAAGATTAGGGTCCATAGAATTCTCATTTATCGAGGCAAGATAGAATGGCAATTCTGTATCATATAAATCAGGGGTGACCATTGGAGAACCTAATATTCCACCTCTATTTCTGTCCAATGCAACTAGCTGATACCATATCTTTCTCCATAAATTTGCAGCTTTTTCACCACCTATTAAATGCTTGAACTTCTCAGGATCTCGATTCAAGCCGATTGTATTTGCCATTTGTATCAACATACTGGTGAAAACTTGACCACCGTCAGAACCATCAACATCGCCATCTTCGGGCGCAAACAAATGATATAGTCTCATATATAATGAACATTGTAAAATGATTAATGATGACTTTCTTAATAATTTAAATTGATTTAAGCACATTTGTGCTGCATTGATTATATCTGATCTTACTGGATGCTCCAATAAGTATCTCATATTGGCTGCTTCTTCTGAAGGATCCATAGAATTCAAATTCATCTCATTAACTGATGGATTGTTCGTAACCAATGATATAAATCCAAATCTTAACGCAATAAATAAGATACCGATCGTAGCAAAATCGTACCTCTTCTCCACTTTGATGATTTCAATCTTAGAGTCATTGAGTCCACGAGGACCTATTATTTTGGAAAGCGATATTCTAAAGTCAGCTTCATCTATAAATGGCATGAATGGATATGTGTATCTAAAAAACCTGTCGAGCAACAACCAAATAATCTTCTGCTTTGGTAAAAGAACCTCGATTCTCTTAATGAATTCCAATTCACTCTCAACTCTACCATGATGTGATAATTGTGGAACAACACTTTCTTTCAATTTTTTCTTCGGATTAGTAGGTTTTCTACTCGTATTCTCCTTGATATTGATATAAGGTTGCAAATCAGCTATGCCCTCATTCTCTAACATTCTGTTTCTAAATTCTTCCTCTCTGGAGAATCTACTATTGGCAGTATCCATTCTATTACTTTTAGAGCTGCAATCATGAGGGAACAATTTTCTCTCCTTCTTATACTGAAGAACTTTTTCCCATAAATAAAACATAGCAGGATCTTTTTTCAGGATAGACATCCATGATAATGGACCATGGTTGACAATCCTGGATTCTCTAACATGAACAGGAATATAATTATCGAAAAAATTAAGCGAGCATTCGGTTGAATATACTGGATTGAATCCATAAACTTCCATTGGATTATCTCTTCCAACAGTTTTGATCGTGTGGTAAATTTGGTAGTTGTTTACAGCACAGTTATAGAATGAAATTCCTGAAACTTTGGCTGTGTTGGCGAGCTCAAGAGATGCGGTGTACGTCTGACTCGAGTTTGGTGTATAGGACTCATTCGTATTGGCCATATTTGCCACTGTCACAGAAGCTTCTATTTGTTTAATTTTGTCTTTGAGCTTGTCCAATTCAGTCTGAATCACTGGTTCATGACCAATACGTTCAAATGTGGGCATCGGCTGTGTCTGCTGGACTATATTAGGAGAAACTGGTTTGTACTGGAAGCTTTGATATACACTCCCGTTAACATCATTCGTATTGCCATTATGCTGCATGTGTAAAGGTGGAGGAGGAAGTGGATACTGGGCCCTTGTTGGGTCAAATGGAGGTAAATGTGGGTAGTTTCTGGCGGCAAGATTGAAATTTGGGAGCGTCTGGGGAGTCATCATCATGGGGCTTGGAATTGGCAGTGAGTGGTAGTTTGTTTCTTGCTTTGCAAGCAGTGAAGGGAAATCATTTTCAGGTAATAGCCACACAGGCTCCTGGTATTCACAAGCCTTAGCTACATTATACCGTATACAGGAAGTACATGGCTTCCCTCTATCACACTTGACTTTTCTCTTTTTGCAGATGGTACACGCCAAAGTCAAACGATTCCGCTTCTTTGGGTGTAGTACTTCTTCACTCATCGTTTTATCTCATTGCACTTTTGGCGATTACATCAAAAAAGAACAAGAAGATCCTCCAAATAGCTCATAAGCATTTTATCGAAAGTAGGAACTCGGAGTCGCACAACGGTTGTGAGCCGTGTCCCCATTGGGAGCTTATGACGTGACTCGGGCGAACTCTTTTTTTTTTTTTAATTTGGAACATAAACTTTTTATTAAATCGTCTTTTAAAACTATATATGAAATTTTTAATAAAATGTATGAGGTTTCAGCATAATTTAAAATCAACATCAACATCATATCTATAAAAACAACCCTAAATCTTTATCAGAGTGACTCAGTGAGTCAAATTTCAATGTCCTGATACCATGCCAGTTTGAAATATCTATATATATATATAGATATTTCCTGTCTGAGATCAACTATGAGATGGAGTATTTCTGATATATTCAATTTTCATTGTTCAATGCTGACGGTTAAAAAGCAAGCGCAAAATCTGCTTGGAACTTGGTGCTACTGAAAATTAAGTAGTGTCAGATTTCAATTAACTATTATAACACAAGTATTCTAGATTATAATTAAAAGTTCAAATAAATGTAGATGGATCATGATCATCATGACTATAGCTATACCTGCCATATATTGCACATTAAAATGCCAAATTATTCTGGAATAGTGTACTCTGACAAATTATATAAATGTTCCAAAGGAATATCTGAAAATATGTCAAAATAGTTCAAATCATTTATTGATGAGAGGTTATCACCCTGGCGCAAATTACCAAGAGCATCATTTTCGCCCGTAACGCCTTTCACACTTGTAGTTTTCCCCAAGTTATTCAAATTTTCATTAGAATTAGCTAAAACTTGAATCCACAAAGCATCAATTTCGGCTTCCTCATCTTTAAACATCATTGGCTTGGAAGACGTAAGATTACCGTCGGTATTCTGTCCATTACTGGAGGCATTTGTGGGACTATCCCTATGTGAACCTGTTTTAGATCTCGTAAGAGAGGGAGCATAATCTTGAGGTAAGTCAACCACCTCAAGAATAGATATTAATTCTTCAACTTGAAAATTATTCAACTTTTCGTATATGTTTGTTGCGGCCAAGCTGATTAATGGAGTCCCTTTTGATGTCAGATCATTCTTATGGTAAAAACATTCCTCTTCAATGATACTATAGATATAACGGTGGGCTCTGGACATTTTCCAAGCATAATAATATCTGTTGCTAATTTTAGAAATCTCATTAGTATACGCCTTTGTATATTTCATTGCCGTCCTCTGAAACTTAAATAAGAGGCCAAAAAATGACGATGATGCATCGTTTTCATGATAATGATTCACGGCACGTAGGAAAACACCAATTCTAATATGTGAACCCATAGCGATTAGAATAGACCGATGGTAAGTAATTTCTATGGTTGGAGTTAGTATTAAATCGAAACCTTCTCCGAAATATTTCTCGCTTCCTAGCATCAAGTCGAGGCAGTATGGCAATATTTCAGTGTGATTCAAGACAAGGAGTTTCTTCAAATAGAAATATGCTAAATCAATAATATTTCTGTCTTCATAGTAATTGAAAAAGTAAAAATAAATGGAATTGATGAAGTTTTTCACATATAAATACTGCAAAACGCTATTAACTTTGTTTATATCATCACTTTTTGAATCAGTTTCCTTATGCAAGGTTAGTATATGACTGAGAGAGACGTATTTTTCTCTCAAATAATGTTCTAAATCGGTTAATAGCACTCCCAACTCTTTCAAATTAGCGGCTTTATTGATGTCTAGCAAGATATCCAATACCCTCATAATTTTTGTATTGATTTCGTTAACTCTAGTCATATTATCAAGGGCACACTGTTCGATTATTGGATTATTAACGTTATGAGCGCTCGCTTTTTCTTGCAGAGGAACTCTAGTATCGAAAAACCTGTCATTCATAACTATAGGACTGCCAATCAATGCTGCTTCAGTAGTATCAAAACAGCGCATTTGAAACCAAATCTTCCTCCATAAATTAGATAGCTTGAAATCTGAGCTAGTCTCTGGGAAGTTGTCAGGATCTCTGTTTAATCCTATTGAATTAGCCATTTGGATTAGTATACCGGAACTAATTTGTGATTCACCACCATCCGCACCATCACCATCTTCAGGTGCGAAAATATTATAAAGCTTTATGAAGAGTGAGCACTGTAGTATAAGCATTGAAGTTCTCCTCATTTTGAACTGAGCCAAGCATTCTTGTGCTGATTGAATAATATCCGAATCGACTGGATTCTCCAACAAGTATTTAATATTCCTAGATTTTTCGCTTGGATCAGTGTTATTCAAGTTCCTCTCATTATTTACTGGATTATTTGATATGTAGGATAAGTAAGAGAGCCTCAAGATAATGATTAAAATACCCATATGAGCAAAATCCAATCTTTTCTCAATTTTCAAGCAACTTATCTTATTATCAGCTAGCTCTTTCGTACCTATAATTTTCGAAATGGAATTTCTAAAGTCCTTTTCATCAATGAATGGCATAAATGGGTAAATGTGATCAAAAAATCTGTCAACCAATAACCATACGACTTTCTTCTTGGGCAAAACATGTTTCAATTTTGTAATATACGATAATTCGAGATGCATAGTAGCGCCTTGAGGTTTCATAGGACAAGCAGTCTCTTTCAGTTTCCTTATAAGTTTACAATGTTTTTTCTTATCTTTATAAGGTTTCAAATCCTCTATACCTTCAGTTTCCATCAATCTAAGACGAAATTCCTCATTTTCTCTTTGACCATCAGATCCGGCTTTATAATCTCCTTGCGAGTCAATTTTGAAAGCTTCTCCATGATGTTTTTGCGTTGACATGCTGTTCCAAATCATTCTTAATGATGCATCGAGCTTTATCATTGTGACCCAAAAGAAGGGACCCCGATTTATTATTCTAGCGTTAGCTCGCGGAGCAGAAGTAAGAGCCAAAGGCGTGTATCCTTTGAAAAAGTTTATCTCGCATTCAGAGGAATATATAGGATTAGGACCATATATCTTAAACGGATCACTGCTTTTTCCATTCTTTTTATCTTCTTTCTCAAAATTTCCCATGGGATCATGCTTCATATTATAGCTTATCGGGTTTTCGTATAATTGGCGGTCCCATAGAGGTGCCTTGCTCACGCCCGGACCAGACAGCACACCATCCAGATTGAGTTTTTTAGGAGCATCAGTTGGATGAATAGTGTTACCTGAGCTCCTAATAACAGCTTCAATGTTTTTGATTTTGTCTTTCAACAGTTCTATCTCATTCTGTAGACGAAGATCACCAAATGCGGGAGATGGGGCATCCTGGTTAGGTACGGTCTGAGGGACTGGTATGGGAGCAAATTGGTTACTGAATTGATGATTGGTATGTTGTGAACTTTGAATCATACTTTGTTCAGCGGCTGAATGTTGTGGAATAATTGAAAATTTAGGTCCAGAGAGATTGTAGGTTCTGCTATCGATAATTGGGGGCATCAAGAATCGATTTTGTAGCACTGTGGCACCAGGCGGTCTTTTATATTGATTTATTGATATATTTGGCATATCTAGTTCTTGAGTAACAGCTGGGTCTGGATATTTGCATGATTCTGGAGCTTTATGTCTCACACAGGAGGAACAAGGGGTACCTTTATCACATTTCACTTTCCGCTTCTTGCAAACACTGCAAGCAAGTGCGAGCCTCTGCTTCTTCGAGGAACCAATACGTTCAGAGTTGGGCGACATGTCTTGTTCTGTTTCTGGAGCTCATCAATTTCTGAAAAGCCTTTCTACCTCTGGCGCCTAGCGAACTGAATTCGTATTTTTTGATGGTTCAATTTTAATTTATTGCGCACGACGAACTTCGCACGAATTCTCGGATGTTATGCCCGAGGTCGTTTACAAACCAATATCTTCATCTCAAAGCTTCAGCCGCGCGGCGTGATGTGTCTGTCACGCGGATACTGGTTGACCGTTAAACAATAAACATACGGAATCCGGATCATTGGTTGCACAAAATTACAAACAAACATTAAACATTATATATAACATACAGATAACTAATACAAATAATTAATACAATTAAGTCATTAGACTTGGAAGTTAAGCGTTTCACCTAAATTTCTAGAGAGCAATAAACATGCCGATATTGAACATTTCAAAAGGCATATAAATTATCAAATCCCAGAAACAAAGCACCATGCATCAACAGCAATCTATCTCTTTTTATGGAATGCAATGAATATATCAATTGAGTCCATTCATATTGACTATTTGGTCGAAAGGTAAATCACCAAAGAGGTCGAAAGGACTGGCCTCATCTTTGAAGTAATCACTTAAACTATCAATATTGTTCCAAGCTGCACTATTCAAGTTTGGTTCGGTACCATTTGAAAGATTGAAACCACTAGAGGACGCATTCTGGCCATGGTTAGTGTCCAGTAGATTCATATCAAGCTGGGTATTATAGAACCTATTATTATTCTTGTTCGTCATCATTTGTAGCCATATTGAATCGATTCCTTCATTATTGACAAAGTCTTGCGTAATTGAATTTGAAGCAACTGATCCTGAGGTTTTTCCCGGACTATGTCCTGGTTGATGTATTGGTGTACCAGATATATTTGACATATTTTTTCCGTCATTAGCGCCATCGAGATGATATCTGGTGGAGCCCTTTCTGAGTGTTGACTTTCCTGAGTACTTTTTCTCGGATTTCAGACCTGAAAAAGAGATAACATCAATTAATTCATCCAACTGTCTTCCATTAAAAAAGACAAAACAATTTCTCTGGTTCAATTGCATTACTTCCTCCTCATTAAACTTGAATCCTTCTGAAGTAGGCTCTAGTGGATGGTAAAACGCATCCGTCTTAACCAAATTCAAAATATAATTCTGAGCTTTCGTCATTCTCCAAGCATAATAGTACCTATCACTTATTGGTGAAATACCACGTATACCCTTTTGGGACATACTCACCAAGAGTTTTGACAAAGAAGTGATTTTCTTTTTATTTTCAAATATTTCTGGGTTGGAATCCAGCGTTGATCTGTATAAAGGGGACGAAAATGATAGCTTAGTTCTAACAATTGAAGAGCAAAAAAGGTGAACAGTTTTATGGAAAGCCATCTCAATCATAGGAGTGACTATCAAGTCATAGCCGGGGCCAAAATAGTCCTCGAGATTAGTCAATAAGTTGGTCAAGTAAGGCATCAAGTCGACAGCACCAACAACAAGCAACTTCTTCAAATAAAAAAACGCTAAATCAGTTTTGTTTTTTTGCTCATAAAACAAAAAATAGTAATAGTAGATAGACGAAAGGAATATTTTCAACTGTATATATACCTTAACTCTGCTTATTCTTGTAATAACTTCAAAATTAGGATCATCTTTATCATAAGGAGTCAATAAATTGTCAAGGGACTTATATCTATCCAAGATATACATCTCCAAATCATTCAAATCACTAGATAATCTATATAACTCAACATTACCCCTTATATCCAAAACGACTTCCAAGATTTTCCTAACTTTTTGGTTGATTATACCCATCTCGGTGAAACACTCTATAGTTTTAGCTTCCATATTTGGATTGCTGACATTATCATTTATCAGAGGCAAATGATAAGGTAACTTAGTATCATAAAACTTCTCCCTTATAGTCAAAGGATTACCTAACATAATACCCTGTAGCATATCAAATACAACTAATTGAGTCCAAATCTTTCTCCATAAATTAGCCTGCTTCTCATCACTAATGATATCTTTGAAGTTTTGTGGATCTCTATTTAGCCCGATAGAGTTAGCCATTTGAACAAGCATTCCATTGAATATTTGTGAATCACCACCATCTATTCCATCACCTTCTTCTGGTGCAAAAATCCGATAAAATCTCATGAAGATAGCACACTGCAAAATAGGAAGCGAAGATTTTCTGAGTAATCTGAATTGATTCAAACACATTTGTGCACAATTCACAATTTCTGATTCTACTGGGTTTTGCAATAAATATTTTATGTTCTGGGCCTCCTCAGAAGTATCAGTAGGATTCAAATTTTTTTCATTCACCGAGGAGTTATTAGAGAGTAATGATAAATAACCGAATCTTATCATAAGCAAAAGGGAACCCATATGAGCGAAGCCAAACTTTTTTTGAATTTCTATAGATGTAATATCTGAATCCTGAAAGCCACGTTCTCCAATCATAGTAGCAATCTCGGCCCTGAACTCAGATTCATCAACGAATGGAATGGAAGGGTAAACATATCTGAAGAACCTATCAATCAATAACCAGATAACTTTCTGTTTGGGTAGTATCGATTTGACTTTGCCAATAAAATCTAACTCGTCTTCGATGTTCCCATACGTTTGAGCGCCCAATGGTAAAATCTCCTTCGATCTATCTCTCTTTTTTGGTTTCGCGTCATGCGCTTTGCTTCTCTTTTTATCCAGTTTTCCTTTGAATTCATGAATGTTAACTCCAACTTCATTCCCTAGTGCTCTAGTTCGAAATATTTCTTCGTTGATGGGATTATTTTCATTATACCCTTCTCTTCTATCAATATCAGCCAGCTCATGATTGTGCAGTTTGGTCCTTCTCCTACTATCAGCTATTTTCTCCCATATAAGATTGAGCGCAGGGTCTTTTTTCATGATGGTAACCCAGCACAATGGACCATGGTTCAGGGTTCTTCCCTTTCTAACATGAACCGGAGTATATCCATCAAAAAAATTGAGAATACAGTCTGATGCGTACACCGGATTAACTCCTAGAACACCGAACGGATCGTTGATCTGATCACAGGAGTTCGCCTGATTCGATTGAATGTCTATCCGTCTCATATTTGTTATGAGATATGTACTTTCCCCATGAGGAGTTGTCATTTGTATAGGTGGTAGCTGAACACTCGATTTTGAGTGTGGACTGTTTGTGCCATGATTTCGGGCATCATTATAAATTGGAGATATTCCTGTTAAGCTACGGCCTTGAGTGTATTGATGTGAAAATTGTGAATTCATTCGATCAGAAGTTTCACTAAATTGATTTGAGCCTATTCTTGGATGTTGAACTTCTTGCTGCTTTAAATTTGTTGTATCATTATAAACTGAGTTCGCTAAATTAGCCACAGCAATGGAAGCCTCTATTTGTTTGATTTTATCTTTGAGCTTTTCCAACTCAGATTGAATAACTGGTTCCTGTTTCGAGCTTGGTATGGAGTCTGATACAGTATTGGATGCCGAAAAGTTATATAGTGGTTGGCTGACTGGAATCTTTGGGCTAGTAGGATCTTTAGCTCTGAAGGATGATGTGAGTTGTTCAAAAGTTGAGTATTCTGGAGTAGCATAGTAACCTTTTGATGCTTGAGGGCTCAACTTCGTAGGCTTTGGTATTGGTATGGAATAGTTGTTGATTAATTGAGTTCCTGCGGAGAATATACCACTGGAATCACCATCCATGTTCACCGTGGACCATGTTGGCTCCTGATATTCGCACGAGCTAGGCACATTATATTTGACACAAGAAGTACATGGTCTACCTCTATCACATTTCACCTTCCTTTTCTTGCACATAGTACAAGCCAAAGATAGTCTGTTCCTTTTCCTGGGATTTGCCTCAGCCGTAGAGTCATTAGCATTGTCACTTACCATCGTGTCTTGGATAACACGGAAATTATGGAAAAATTGTGATACTCAGCTATGCCTATGATTCATGAGAGCAAACCTCGGAACCTTCTTGTTTATCAGAAAAACAGAAGTCTACTGATTTATTTAATTTTCCTGAAAAATTGCCCAGTCGAGCCCCAATCCCGAGCGGAGACCGAACGAGGCCATACTTCCGAAACGGCTGAGAATTTAGAAAGGCAACTCGTCATTCGAGTCTGGACTCCTAGTCTTAGAGTGGATTCGGGGATAGTTAAATCCACATCCGCGGAAAAGGGGTCCATCCACATTTTATCCGCTTGAATATGCGTGCGGCGCTAGTGTTTCGTCTCGTATATATATACAATAGTCTGACTAGAGGAGTTGGAACTTGGGACTACGTTGTAGGGACTAACGATCCTCACTTAAATTCAACTCAATGTTTAAATTTCTTACTGGAGTATCAGCTGGGACCTGGGTACAGTAGATTGGTGTGATTACAGTAAGTACAATATATTAACATCATATTATAATTAAACAGGGAAAGATACCAGTATTTCATCCTTTTGTTTCATTGAAACATAAAATACACTATTATACACAGCTCTGGAGCTGAAGCTATATCCCTAACCAGTTGTCAAGGTCTGGCATATCTAAACAATCATAATCACCGAGTGCTCCACAAAGCTTCGCAAACTCTTCATTAGTAAGAGATCTGTTCAAATCTAATTGAGCAGGCAGTTCGTATGAGACTGCACTGCCAGGTATACCATCTAAAATTATTGTCTTACCACTTATATCAATCCGGGAACAAATATCAAGTAAGGTGCTAATGGTTTCACTCAGACAGTACATTAAACAATTTTTATCGGGTAACAGAACATGCCTAACCACGTCGGCCTTATAAAGACAGGCATTTGGATCACTCAAAAAGTCAGCAAACGATTCAGGATCTTCATTTAATAATCGCGAGAAAAAGCTCATTGTATGGAAAAGCTTGTATGAATTCGAGTAATAATCTCCTAGTTTGACAAAATGTTCGCTCAATGCCAAAGAGTTTGATAATGACAATTCATATAAGGTGGAAACTGCCTCGTAAAACATCGATCTCCTTGGATCATTATTGGTTAATTTCTTTGCATGTATGCACCTTATTAAAATACCGGTATGAGCAATACTGGCTTTCATCATGCACAGCTGAAGTATAGGAGTTAACATCAATTCAGAACCAGTACCAAAGTAGCTTCTTCCATAACGGAACACCTCGGCTGAAATATTAATCATTTCTGTTGAAATGCTGAATGACTTCTTCATGAAATATATAGCATTAATAAAATTACCACACTCTTCGTAATGAATCCATAGTGAAAAATAAAAACTAAACAAGCACATTTTGATATGAAGATACCACTGTAGACCTCTTATTTTCCTATTTGCTTCAGAAACATCAATTGAATTGACAGGCATCAACAATGTATGGATATCGTAAGTTGGATCGTCCAATGAAGACTCGATCCCACAAATACTCACAATCAAATCTTTTATTTTAGCATGATTTTTAGCTTTAGTAACCATGAAAGATATTTCTTTGAGTTTGAGACATAATTCGAACAAATTCTTTATCGATCTATTGATCTCTTGTTCTACCAAATCAACTTTATAATTTGGTAATTTAGTGTCAAACATATCATAATCAACGATATTCAAAGTCTGCCCATGTTTGATGGATTGAGAAATATCTTGCAAAACTATACAGTACCAAATTTTCCTCCATAATTGAGTCATCCCTAAATCAACCGATTTGATGTAAGGAAAACTTTCGGGATCCCTGTTCAATCCAATCAGTAGAGCATGTTGGACGATGGTACTTAACAATATTGTAGAATTCCCACCACTTACACCATCACAATCTTCAGGAGCATACATAAAATAGTATCTCAATAAAAGCATCGCTTGGAGAAGCTTGAAGGATGACTTTCTTAAGAAATTCAAATTTGATATACAACGTTGAGCAATTGTAATGACTTCGGATTTAATTGGATGATTTAATAAATATTTCTCATCTTTAGTATATTCACGCTGATTTTCAGCATTAGTTGTCGTTAAAGACAAATACCCAAACCTCAATACAATCAATATGATAGCAATGGTAGCAAAGTCTAGCTTTGAATCAATATTTATATGCTCACATTTCTCTTCCTTATAGTTAAACGAAGAAAAAATCACTTTTGCTTCAGCAATCAATGTATTCTCATCAATGATAGGAATAATGGGATAAACGTGTTTGAAGAAACGGTAGAATAATAACCATATTACTCGTCTATTTGGTAAAGCTTTTAAAATGAGCTCAATTGTTTGTTCTTGATAACCCTTTTTGTCAGTATTAGCCAAAGAAAACCCGATATTGTCCTTCTTCGATGAACCTTTTTTCTTGATGTTATTGATGAGCAAACTATTGGCGACCCCAAATTCAGAGTTTGATAATTTGCTGATATCAGATAGCTTTGAGTTTTTCAAGACTGTTAAGCCGTAGACCCTGAAAATCCTCAAGAACGGATCTTTCTTCGAGAGTCCTGTGAAAGCCATAGTTCCATGATTTTCCCATCTTGTTCTTTTAATTTGTAATGAAGTGGAATTCTTATAAAAATCAATCGTCTCATTTTCATCGATATGGATGTTATCGATATCATTCAATGTTGTAGATGGTGTGCTGGCATGCACATTGAGACCTAGTTTTTGATTTTGAAAAACATTAGGATTCTGTGGAGTGAAACCTTGATAGTTTTGATTGGAATTACTGGAAATACTTCCCTCGAATGAGCGGTTGTTGAGTGACATCAGTAACTTCTCTTGCCTCTTATCGTTGTGCAGGCCCATTGAATCTATTGGCGGCAAGTGAAATGACGCCTCTGGTATGCTATTTGGATGACCTTGATGAGAGTAATTGCCATTCAAATGATTTGATGCGGATGCTTGAATGTCAGTGGAATGGGCAACTGAGTTTGGAGTGGGACTATCCATAGTTTGTTCCAATTGTTGAACTTTATCCTTCAACATTTGTAGCTGAGATCTCACATCGGACATATATGACTCATTTTTCAAAGCTTTGCCAGATTCCTTACCCATGAAAGAATTTTCAACAATTTTTTGGTTTCTTATATCTGCAATAGTTGTTGCCGCCATGTTTTCTTGATTATTATGGTTTAAATGCCCCTTCTGATTGAAATTAAGTTTTTGAGTTCCAGGGATTTCGGATCTTTCACCAACGTATACTGAATTATCATTAATCCAAGGGGAACCTTCATATTGGCATAAATGAGATATTGATTTCTTTTTACATGTACCACATATTGGTTTCACTCTATCACATTTGCTCTTCCTCTTCCGACATACAGAACAAGATACTGGAATCCTCTGCCTCTTCCTAAGATGATCATTCGGTGGCGACATATTGATGCTCCATCAACTAATAAATCTGAGAGTCTTCGTTTTAATCTGCTTTTGTAATATCTCGAAGTAGTTTTAGCTTCTCTTCCAGATGTCATATAAGTAAAAGTCCCCATAATCCATTCTCTTTTACCTCATTTTTGGCTTTCACTTTGACGGCTTATATCCGCAAGCAATTTGAGTAGCCGCGCGACCACTTAGTCATAAAGTCCGATGCGTCACAAAGACCTCTTTTCTTCACTCGGTCACGTGAACGTCCAATATGCAATACTTGCAACACTGTGTTTGTGTTTTTGTTTATATTTTCAAATTATATATCATATCACAGGCTATTGTGAATGAATATTAAACTAACTATTGTGATTTATGAATTATTAGCTATATAAAGAAGCTCATTGTAATTTGTTAGATACGTTAGGTTAAGTTACAATATGTATACTGTGCGTCACTCAACAAGCTACATGCAACGTATACTACAACCTAATTATCTCTAGTACTAGTAGCAAGTACGTACGTCTGTTAACTGTACTTGTAAATTTGGTTGCGTAGTACTATTATTTGAACTGATCAAATATTTATAAATGCTATATTGCGCGCATTAATAAATATATATCCCGTAATTATACGTCTAGCTAGAATTAGCAGCTAGCTGACGTACTGTAGTATATATAAACTTAGTATAAAGCGCCAATTTTTCTACTGCTAAATTCTAATTATTAGCTGGTACCTATATATATAATTAATATGGGTGGATTATAGCTGTATATGAAATATAAGTGACTTTATTAAATATCTCAGACCTTCTGATCTTGAGTGACCTTATATGTGCCTCCACGTTCTTTATATGAATAAACCTTCGATTAGACAATATCCGTCATTCCTATAATTATATCATTTATATTCTAAGTCACATTTGAAGGAACATTCAGGAGTCAAGAAACAAATTATTTATGCTAGCCGCTAGCCCTCCAGTTAAGGTAACACGGTAAGTTGTAACACACGAGCAGCCAGAAGCTAGAGTATACAGCCCTGCATAGAATGTGAATTGTGTATTGGATTAGTTATTAATTAGGTAAAATTATCTAGACATTTTATGAATATGTGAGGAAAGGGTATCTAATACCAAAAGTATTCGTTAAACACATGATTCATTTCTTGGATATATCCAAGCTAATTTTTCTGAAGGTAGCCAATAAGTTGGTTCTCTTTGCAGGGCTTCTATCAATAATCCTATCTTCATTTGGAGAACCATCTATTGTTCTCAATTCGCTATTCATTATCTTGGTTGCTCGAGTCTTTTGTAAAGCGGTCACATCCACAGCAGAGGGTGATAAAGGTATTCTGGTTAATGATGGTGCAGGCGACTGTCTTCTATGCTTGGCAGGTAAACTCTTGGGCGATTTCTTATTCTCCCTATTGGTATACGATGGTGTCAAAATTGAGCTCTTTGACAATTGAACCGTTGAAGGTGACTTGAAAATCGATCTTCGGCTTCCCTTTTTCGTCAAGGATGATTTCAAATCTTGGACCTTTGAATTCATGTTTTCAGATCTGTCAATCAAGTCATGTAATTTTTGCATTGATGATGATTTTGTCATGCTAAGTGAAGGGGCAGGAGCTACTAAATCAGAGCGAACATCACCAGCCTCATCACCATCATCATCGAAGGGAGAAGATCTCTTAGATTTGCTTCTTTCTCTTCTCAAATGCTCTTCCAAGTTTCTCACTTTTCTGGTTAATTCATGTATTGTTATTGTGTTATTTGTGTTGCTTAATTTCTGTTGAGTCAATAAATCATTCTTGTAGCTCACTTCACTTTCTAGTAGCGCATTCTTTTCCAACAAATCGTTGTAATTGTCCTCCATGGAGTTTAGTTTTGATCTAATCACTCTCTCATTTTGCTCGAAATTATCATTCAAAATCTCAATTTCAATCAATTTTTTCTTGTTATCAGATAATTCCTTTTTGTAGTTAGTAAATATCTCTTGATTCTTTGCCGAAATGTTATTGATCTCTTTTTGCAAGTCAAAAATTCTACTCTGGTTGGTTTTTAGCTGCTCATCTTTGTCTCTCAATTTTTGGTTTAAAGAGGCTTTTTC
>JAJMGN010000322.1:0-33215 GCA_030575015.1 Cephaloascus albidus
AATTTTGTTTATAAAGTTGATAGCACTCCATACATTAGCAAAAATAGTTCCAAAGATTTAACTCCACCAGGGACTATATCAGTAAACAAGAAAAGAATACCACAACCTGATACTCCGCTTTCGAAATCAAAATCAAATAATAATCAAATAATTAGTCGCCAGCAAATTCAAAGCCAAGCGTCATCTTTATTATTATCTCCCGCATTTTCTTCTCCAAATCAATTGAAAAATGGTAGAAAGGAACTGATACAGGAAGGGGAATTGACTTCGATTCCAAAGCCACCATCTTTCACGAAATTGTCACAAACTAACAAAAAGAAAGCTGTCAAAAATGATGAGAGTTTATTACCTACAGCAGATGATTTGAAAAATAATCCTTCAAATTCAGATACCAAACCTCCTTATTCTTATGCAACTTTGATTGGATTAGCTATATTGAGGGCACCAGGTAAAAGACTAACTCTATCTCAGATTTATCAATGGATTTCAGATTCTTTTAGATACTATCGCAGAAGTGATGTCGGCTGGCAAAACTCAATTCGTCATAATTTATCATTAAATAAAGCTTTCGTTAAAGGTGAGAAATCTAAAGATGGGAAAGGCCATTATTGGTGTGTTGAAGAAGGATGCGAAAGTCAGTTTTTAAAGAATAAGAACTCAAAAAAACTTTCAAGTTCTCATGAATTGATTATGGATCAAGTTTTCTTAAACTCTTCTAATAGGAACTCTTCAAGCTTTAGTTCAGGTACGAGATCTCCAGATTCAAGAACAAATTCAAGTTCTAGTTCATATGGCGCTCAAAAGATAAGGCGAACTTCTACCACATTATCTTCATCACCGTCTATTGGATATCGAGCAGAAGATCCAACCACTGATCCATTATCTGGTGGAGGAAGTGAAAGTGACAGTGCTTCAGATTCAGATTCAGAGTCAGATTTGGATTACGACACGGATGCTCAAATGAACAATAGCGGCCAAATCGAAGATCCAGTTCCAATGAGTCAAATTAGGCAAATGAATAATGATTATCCAGGCTTGAAGAGATCAAATACTGCTATTGGTTTACAAAGATATTCTTTGCAAAGAAAGCACGAGAGCGATACTGACGAAGATGATAATGTTGCTCCACCTGTGAAGAGAGCTTGCAGCTCTGCTACTACAGGGGTTGGCTCAATATCCAAAATTCCTCAATTGGAAGCTCCAATTTCCTTATGGACTGCTTCTGCTAGTGGTGATCATACAGTTTTTGATAAAAATAGTTTGCCTGAAATTACTCTTAATGGCTCTCCTGACAAATTCAACAAACCATTATTTGCCAGCAAAGAGTTGCCTTATACATCATCATTCAGTTGCAACTCTAATTTCGATTTGTCCCCCGTTAAACCAAGTGAAACCGGCCCACTATTGGAACCATCGACACCAGCTCCTAGATTGAATGGTCATTTGAAAACTCCAAAGTCATCGATGTTGACTCCATTGAGGCACCTCAAAACTCCAACTTCAGCTTCAATTATGAGAAAACTATGGTATTCTCCTTCATACTTAGATGATTTTTATACTTCGCCATGTATCTCTAGACCAACAACATATGATGAAGATGATATAATACTAAGGGCTTGCTTTGGTTCACCTGCGAGGTTTAATGATAGAAAACGTCCATATTTTGAAACGTCTGGTACTTATAATCATCATATGAGTGATTTATTTGGCGTTGATGTTTGTTCCGTTGTAAAAAGAGCTGTTGATCATGCTGTTGATTTCAAGTCAAATTTGAACCACGTTAGACATAGTTCTTCATCGACTGAATCAGATGATCAAAACAGAGTTGATACTTGATAGTGGTACGGATATTGATTTTGGGAATTTTTTTTGTATTGATTTTTCTGTTTTGTTTTTTTGTGTTTTTCCGTTTATATAAGGATATGGGTTGTTTTTTGATTGGATGGTTCAATTTTTTTTGTGGTTTAACTTTGTTTTAAAGTATCAATGTGTTTTACATTATTTAATCTATCTTATATTTATGTACTATTATATTAAATTTTTACTATTTGTATTTCTGTACCAGCAATAATTAGGCTAGATCGATGTTGCAGAATCAGCCTTCTATTCTTTGAAATGCTTACGCTCATTCAATATAGGATGGAACCAGCATAGCTTGCAAATACCATCTACCGAATCTGTGATTGTCAGGAAGTCATTGAATAGTTCATGTCATTATATATGATCGGTTAAGAAGTCTTATTATATTACTTAGTGAAAGGCTCATAAATATGAACAGCGTAGTAAAAACACACCAGTATAAAATCTTATGACTTTCTAAGTAAAAGTGACGAACCCATATACTCTGCCAAAGTCTTTTTATCCCATCAGTCTGTACTAGCGCAACCTCTGCAACCACAGGTAATACATTCAACTTTTTTTTCATCCTTCAACGATGCTTTTGGAACTCTGCAAATACAAGTAGACTGATGGTTATTTTCATTGGCCTGTATGCATCTCACACAACATAAATTTTCATAACCTTGTTTCTTCCATTTAGCAATTAGGTTTAAATCTGCGTATTTTTGCTTTATTAACCATTGGTACAATTCTGCGGATATCGCCTCTTTGTTATAGTATAAGTCATATATATATCTTGACATTTGATGGTGTAATCTTATAATTTCCCATAAGGATTGACCTTTCGTAGCGGCTTTTATAGATTTCGTTTCAGCGTCTTTCAATTTGGTGGTCAAGTTGCTGAGTGTAGGCTCTATAGCTGAAAAGCCTGCAGGAGGTTTCTTTGTTCTTGATGTTTTTATCTTTGGCATTATCAGTATTGGAATATGTGAGTTAAAGCTTTATGAATTTCACTGATGAAACAAATGCATAAATAAATAAATGAACTTGATGCTTCAATTTGATACTAATTTTGATTACCAATATGAATATCGAGTTCGCGATTTTTTTTTCACCAATTTATAAAAAAACGACATCAGCAGGGTTCGAACCTGCGCGGGTAAAACCCAAAGCATATCACAAATTATTCGAGTGCTTCGCCTTAACCACTCGGCCACAATGCCGAATTATTATTGGACAGCGAATAAAAGGAAGAGTTAAGTTAAAGTCTGAAAAATAGTGCACCAACCATTCTGGAAGCATAATTTCTGGTGAAAATTCGTAGAAGACAGTAAAATATATACTGAAAAATAGAATTTCTAAAAGAACACTGCAATTAGAATTGTCTCTTCTTTTGCATTCAAATATTCCTCACATCGTAATCACTTGGAAATGGATGATACTATACGATCATTAATCAGGTTCGTTGCCAGAGGGTTCTACGGCAAACCATATGTATTAATATTGGATGCTGTATTAGTTCATTCTGTTTTGTCAGAAGATGATTTGATCCATCTATTAGGGATCCAGAGAAAAGAGTTGAGATCTCTATGTAACAAATTGGTGGAGGATAGATTGATTGTGAATCATATACAGAAGGAGGAAAATGCACAGCAAAGATTAACTACCAGAACTTACTATTATATTCAAAAGACAGATGCTATTGATTCTATTAAATGGAAAGTTCATTCTGTTGTGAAATTAATCAAAGATGAGATGTCTCATGATGGGAATCCTCAAGGTTATATTTGTCCGAGATGTAGGTCAAGATACTCTCAATTGGATGCAATTTCAATGTTGAGTGACGATAGATTAAGTTTTGTATGTGATGTTTGTGGAGGGACCTTAATTGGTGATGATTCTGGTGTTCAAGCTAAATTGAGACAAGAAAAATTAGAAAAATTAATGCTTCAACTTGATCCTATTATTACCTATTTGAAGAAGATTGATGACTCTTACATTGAAGATAACACATTTGAATCGTCTTTAACAAAATCAATTCCAGCTCAGTCCACAACATCAGCTTCATATTCTGTTTCGAACAGAACAACATCGAGATCCAAGAACACTTTCTCATCATCATTACAGAACGCTGCTCAAAGATCTCAAGCTACTTTACATGTCAGTATTACAGCTAATGATGAAAATATAGCAAGAGAAAAGAGAGAAAGGGAATTGAAACAAGATAGAATAAAACAAAATGCATTGCCATCGTGGCATGCTGAGAGTACTGTTGGTAAATCAGTATTAGGTAGATTGGATGACGATGAAAGAGAAGAGACTCCAGGGACAGAAGGTTCAGCTGAAGCTGATTATAAAGCAGCTATCAAGACAGAAATCAAACAGGAAGCTGAAACAATAAGTTCAGTAGCAGCAACAGCTGGAACTGAGCTCCCAGAATTCAATGAAGCAGAACAAGAAAATGAAGATATCTTGGCTGCATACTATGCGGAATTGGCGCAAAGGAAAGCCAAAGAAGATGAAGAAGAAGAGGAAGAGGAGGAAGAAGATGAATTTGAAGATGAGTTTGAAGACGTGGAGATTGATGAAACTCTGGAACCAGTTCCTGTTGCAGTAGAGCAAAGTGCGCCGGCAACTTCGAACAGCAATGAGTTGGTGATAGAGGAGTTTGATGGGGAAAGTGACGAGGACTGAGATCGGTCTGGTGGTCACTACAATGGACAGTTTATTGTTTTCAGTATTAATAATTTGCATAATGATCAAAAAAAAAGTTTTGAAATATCTATTTTCTCGTAGAATAACGCCATGGACTTGGGGGAAGAACGTGCATCCTCCCCCATTGATGAGCAGTTCATTTATTCCTTTAGTGAGTGTCTTAAGCGTCTTACAATTATCATCTTGTAGTAATCATTTGTGCAACATTTCGAGCTACTATTGCGAAGACCGGGCATCTTCATGAATCTTATCGACCTTTGGCCAGTGAAAAATTATTTATTTTAGATCTCTGGAAAGATCAAAGATTGGTCTCTTCGACAGCCATGAGTACCAAACAAGAGACGAAAAAAGTGTGTATTCCAGAGAGACATGCTCTTGCTATACAGCCAGCTACTAATAACCTTCTAGCCTGACCCTATTAAATCCTTCATAGCTGGTGGTACAGCTGGTGCCATTGAAGGTATAATCACCTACCCTTTTGAATTCTCCAAGACCAGACTACAATTAATTGACAAGAGCTCTAAGGCCTCGAGAAACCCATTGGTTTTGATCTCCAGTATCGCGCGTAATGAAGGTGTGAGTGCTTTGTATGTTGGGTGTCCAGCGTTTGTCGTTGGGAATACAGTTAAAGCCAGTGTTAGATTTCTAGGATTTGATTCTATCAAGAGAGTTTTAGCTGATAAAGATGGGAAATTATCTGGTCCTAGAGGTGTTATCGCTGGGCTTGGTGCTGGGTTATTGGAGTCTGTTGTTGCTGTCACACCTTTCGAAGCCATAAAGACAGCTTTAATCGATGATAAGCAAGCTGCAAAGCCCAAATACCAAGCTGGTATCATATCTGGAAGTGTCAAATTGGTGAAAGACTTAGGGCTCAAAGGTATATACGCTGGTGTTGTTCCGGTATCATTACGTCAAGCTTCGAACCAAGCTGTTAGATTAGGGTCGTACAACTCTATCAAGACTATGATCCAACAAGCTTCGGGTGCTAAACCGAATGAACCTTTATCATCAGCGTTAACATTTGCAGTTGGTTCATTCGCTGGTATTGTCACTGTTTACACCACTATGCCTATTGATACAGTCAAAACCCGTATGCAAGCTTTGGGAGCTGAAAAAAAATACTCATCTACTATCAATTGTTTTGCTAAGATTTTCAAAGAAGAAGGTTTGTTGACTTTTTGGAAAGGTGCTACTCCAAGACTTGGAAGATTGGTTCTTAGTGGTGGTATTGTTTTCACAATTTATGAAAAGATGTTAGTTGTCATGGGTTAAGGTTTATAAAAGTTCAGTTAAAAAAATATAAAATTTTCATTAAATTATAATACCAATCGATATATCTATTATCCTAGTATGACTTTCACAAGATACTAGCTGAATATCAATATTCAGCGGACGGCACAGCTTTTAATTTATAACTACTGATGGTCTTGTACTATAATAATAAATTAGTATATATGTAAAATTAAAAGGTATAAAATATAGTGAATTAAAAGCAGACAAATTTTTATATGAATAATATAGGTGAAAAAAAACGTCTATATCCAAACGCAATCATAAAAAAAAAAAATCTTTTGTATTAAAAAAAAAACACCAATACAATGTTGTCATCAAATAATAATATAAACCCCCATCTCATTAAAATGCTATCCAATAGCTATCAATTATCGTAAATAGAGTGAGTACTCAGGTCATATGCATTAATCTTCTTCCATTGCTTCTGTTTCTGACTCTATATCATTTGATGCTTCTGATATTGTTGTAGTTGTACTTGTTGATGTTATTAAATTATTTGTAGGTGGAAGTAATATAACTTTTTCCATTTGTTTAACTCTATAATAATCAAATAATGATTTTAATATGATGAATGTGCCTAATGCAATCAATGCGTATGGGAAATAGGGAGTATCTGTTATCGTTTCATCGTTACTTTCAGTGACTAAAGCTCCAGATAATGAACTTTTATAATTATCAAATGAACCAGCTATAGAATCTGATGATTCAACATCAACTTGATTTGGATCCAAGGGTTCATATTTTTCAGTTTTCTTTTCAGATGATCCATAATTATAAGGCATAAGATTGTATCCAAAACTTATTATAGTTATCCCTAAACCAGCTCTTGAACCTTCTTTAGCGGCGTGGGAAGTATGTAATAAATAAGTTAATAAAAATCCAACAAATTGAAATGCAACAGTAACTAATAAATTCCAAACGAAATTTACGATATTACCAACAGGCAAACCATCAACGAAAACTTCATCTCCATACGCTGGGGACAATACTGTGGATTCCCAATAAGGAGGTGGGTCAGCGGCAGCTTCTTCATATGTAGGAGGATGATTATCATCTTGTTCTGGCTCTTGTTCTGGTTTAGCCATGAGATTACTGAATACACCATCCGTCCCTTGTCCCATAGGACGACCAGAAGAGTATTTATTTTTATTGAAAAGTGTTTTGAATATACCTTTTATACGAAATGGGATGGAATTGTTTAATATTGTGTGATTGTATTGTATATTGGAAGAATTTCCCTCGTTTAAACTGGCTGGAGTGATATTTGAACTTGAAGCTTCTGAAATACTGTTGTCATCATCATCATTATTGACATTATCGTAATGACCATCCAATCGATGATCCAAAGCGTCTTCATAGTCATCATCATCAAGACTGTACTTATGCGACCCATCCTCGTTATCTGGCCCACTGAATGAAGACAATAATGGATTTTCATCTTCATCGTGACCTGTGTTTCTGGTATTCTTGCTTTCTTCGTTATAGGGCGCCTCAAATATAACATTACGATTATCCCTATTTTCGCTCCCAATCTAAAAGCCAGCTGTTAGTAGTTGTTCACTGAGATTCATCTTTCGTCTGCTGTGAATAGATTGTTCAATCCAATCTGGTGATGAACAAGACAAACACTGCTATTCTCACACGAGTGTTTCCCATCGAAATGACATGATATTCAAGCGGGAAAAAAACATACCTTCTGGTAAGCCACCATTCTTCGATAGTTTCTCTTCAGTTTCTCTTCAGTCTCCGTGCAGTCTGGGTTTAGGAGCCTTTATTCACAGAATACGCTTTCTGCTTTGTTAAAATGATGTTTCTTGAAATCACTACTAATTTCTGGTTCGTTTCTGTTTCTGTTTTGAAGGCGCGGAACTTTTTCCGGTTATGAGCACTTCCTATATCATTTTATTAATATATGAGACACATATAACAAAAGACAAGACAGGAGAATAGGAGAATCTACAGGAAGAGCAATGTCATTAGTTTTATATTTTATCACCATAATCAAACAGGAAGCTTTATACTAACGATAAACTTCGAAACACCATCGTAAGAGTACCTGACCCGATCAGTTCCCAGTCTGTAAGTTCCAGAAGACAGAGATCCATGATGTTGCAGCTGTTGCAGTTGTTGTTGAATTAAAACACGCTGTTGTTGTTGAAGATGCTGCTCTTCAGAGATCTGTTGCTGTTGTGCCAAACTTTGTGCTTGTTGTTTCTCAATGTATTTCGGATTCGGTTTATATGATCTCTGTACTGATTCATAGTAGGAGTATACATCAGGTCCGAGGTCTAACCCACCTGGTAAAATTGTAGAGGGAACCGGTGTTCTATAAGTTCTTGCTAAATCTGATAAATCAGGTAACGATGGACCAGCTCTTCTTCCAGCTCTTCCTTGTCTTCTTTTCCTTCTTGTATCTCTTTCTCTATCTTTATCTAACCTTTCTAATTCATTTATAGATACATCTAATAATATTGGTGTGAATTCACCAACTGAAATCCTAGATCTTAATACTTCATCATTTGTTATTGGTGGTTGTAAATGTGATTTTATTTCATCGTCATTGATCAGAGACCCATCAAACCCGTATCCTATGAGATATAATGCCTTGGTGTACAATTGTACTTGTTCTCTTATGGTGTGTGATATAGCGGTTGCAAATTCTCCAGATAATGACATTTCTTCACACATTGCTAAGGCGAATTCTTCAGGGTCATTTTCCATATTACTTATATCCCATTCGAATTGATCAATTAATTGATTATTACTTAATGTTATATCTAGCTTGATTGGGATTCTTATATCTGATGGGATGGAATTGTTGGTGAATACAGATGAATGGTACTCATTAATTTGTTCTTTAACACTAGTCAATACTGAATCTGAATATTGTGGAGGAATAACTTTATAATCTTCCATTAAAGTAGCAATAAAATTTTCAATTGGTATAATTTTTTCATTTAAATTCCATAAAAAAGTATCTCTTAATTTAAATTTATCTCTTTCAATATCAAATTCTAATCTTATTGGTACTAATTCCTCGGGTAATTCAGCTTGATATTTTAAATTATCCTGTGATAAATAAAGCTCTGGGATTCTACTACCTCTCTTGCGATGTTTAGGTAAAGTTAAACGAGTCTTAGTACTACTAGACCCATTCCCGTACCCTTGATACCCGTCACCCCAAATACTATTTGAAAATTGTCCAGATCCAGCTAACTGAATAGTCTTCATCCTACTTTGTTTTATCTCGTTATAGCTTCTAAGATCTTGAACCAATCTATTGATTAAATTTGTATTTGAATTATTAGTATTATCATTTTTAACAGCTTGTTGATCTCTATCCACAATTTGTTCATAAAGTAATACATCTCTTGTAACCTGTTTCCCGTCTTTAGTCAATTCCTTGGACCAATGCTTAGGAGAAATAGGTATGTTGGGGATATTATTCATCGTTGCAGTTGTATCAGATGAATCAACACCAGAGTCTCTTTGTTGTGCTAGTGCTTGCATCACTTGCAGTGCTTGTAGTGTTTGTGAAGGATGTTTCTGGTGTGAGTTTGATGTGGATTGGTGTTGTTGGTACCCGACCATCTGAGGATTTTGTATCATGTGTTGTTGCTGCTGTTGTTGCTGTTGTTGTTGCTGCTGTTGTTGTTGTTGCTGCTGCTGCTGCTGCTGCTGCTGCTGCTGCTGCTGCTGTTGCTGAATAAGGGCACCATACTGAGGATGTTGTCTTAGGAGTTGTTGTTGTTGAGGGTTGAGATGTGCCAATTGGACTGGGAGTTGCATGGGAACATGCGGCTGTTGCGGGTGCTGCTGGTGCATCATATGGGGAGGCGTCTGGTGATTGAAGTCCATCTCTTTTTGTACCAATTATGTGTCGATATTTATCAGTTGATTTCTAATTGATTGTTATCTTAATAATTCCGGTTTCTTTTATTGTTGTTTTAACCAAAATTCAATTCAATTTTCATAGAATTTTATGGGCTCTGCACGACATTTCTCTTATATACCGGATAAAATAACATTACATAATCTAGCTGTGTATTATTACGTAATTGATGATGAGTATTAGTATAAATGGCTACAAGACATATATAATACAGTCATTATTTCTATAATTACTCTATCGGCAACAGTGAAGAAGGTGGGATACCAGACAACATCAAGCAAAAGCGATGGAGGGAGAAGAGCCGATATCTGAGAGATTGTATCAAAACAACGAATAATATCAGATGGTCTAAGTATTTGAAAGCCTTTGAAACAATTGTGCCTAGGACAGATCTTACCCAAGAACCTACCTTAAGTGAAGATATTGACGATAGAAGGCAAGAATCCATCAAGAAAGGCCCCATCAATATTGAGGTGAAATTTTTCAACTGGAAAGAAGCATCATTAGAATTTCTGGATTTCAACCACCATAGTAAAAAATGGTACGAAATCAAAGGAAAGCCAGTTGCACCACAATTTTGGACTAGAATGGGAATCATCAAAGAGGATACTGAATGGCAAGAACATTGGAAAATGATGCGGAAAATTGAAGCATTTTATCCAGGAAGTACAGAGGATTTACACTTATTTATGTTGGGAAATATTCCATTAATGTGGAACAATTTCGGAAGACAAGAAGAAGGAGATGAATTGTGTACACTCTGCCACCAAACAACAAACTACAATAATGTGAAACATTTGTTTGACGATTGTGAAATCATCAAAAAATTGGATCATACCATTAATCTCCGAGACACAGGAATGAACATTGGAATGTTAGTTGCGAATAAGAAATACAAATTCTTTATCAATCAAAGCTATTACATTAAATGCATCAGTAAACTAAGATACCTAGGTTATAAAGCGGAACGAGATGGTGATATTTTCACAACAGAAGATATTGATAATTTTATTGACCAACGCAAAACAAAATTTATGAAACAATACGGAACTAGGGTCCCAGGACTTGCGATTGAATGGAGTAATAATAAGATGCGGTGGATAGAAGATCAAGATTAGAAGGGTAGTTTGGAATTTGCAGAATTTGAGATTGATGATATGCTGCTAAAGATTAAAAGAGGTTGTTAAAAGTGCGTATGGTTGGTTGCCCTGATGATTAATTTCGTTTGAGGTGTTTTTACTTGCGGCTCAGCTTTTCTTAATTTTCTTCGTGGGGATTTTAATTTTCTTCGTGGGGATTTGAATTTTTATGTTTTTAAATAATTTAATATACTCGTTTTATACAAAAAAAAAATAATTCTATAATGATGTGTATTATTTTGATAGATTGTAGTAACTCAACTACGATAATCACCGTTGATAGTGACATACTCATGACTAAAATCACAAGTCCAAAATTTAGCAGCAGACCCACCACCAGTACCTAAACTAACCAATATCTCCAAATCTTCCAACTCCAAGATCTCAGAAGCTCTAGCTTCATCGACTGTCTCAGGTTCTCCATTAACCAATAATTTCAATTCAGGGGTACCATCACTTGGAATAAATGAAACGTTTGTCCTTGTTGGTTCCACTGGTACACCAGCGTAGCCTGTAGCACATAAGATCCTGCCCCAATTTGCATCTTTCCCATATAAAGCGGTCTTGACTAATGCAGAATTGGATATTGAGGAAGCAACAGCTTTAGCGTCATGGTAGCTTTGGGCATCTTCAACTCTTATAGTGACGAATTTTGTAGCTCCTTCACCGTCTCTGACGACTAATTGAGCCAATTGTTGTGCAAAATCAGTGATTTCATTTTGTAACTGTGTGAATGCAGCTGATGTTTCGGTGATTAGTTCACCTCCAGCGGCACCATTTGCAAAAGCTGTGATTGTATCATTGGTAGACATATCTCCATCAACAGAGATACAATTGAATGAACGATCAGTGGCATAAGTTAAGATTTTTTGTAAGGCAGGAGCAGTGACTGGAGCATCAGTAACGAAGAATCCCAATAATGTGGCCATATTGGGGCAAATCATACCTGCTCCCTTAGCTAACCCAGCCAATGTATACAGAGTACCATTTATTTCAAAATTTTTGGAGACTAGTTTAGGGAAAGTATCAGTTGTGCAAATTGCCCTGGCACAAGTTAACCACGATTCATGATCATTCCCTAAATGGCCATTTATCAATGTAGGGATACCTTTCAAGATGTTATCAATGGGTAATTTCTGGCCTATGACACCCGTGGACATCACCAATGTGGCTTGAGAAGCATTTCCTAATAATTTTCCGACAGTGTCAACCATTGAATTTGCATCTTTCAAACCTTGTTCACCAGTAACAGCATTAGCACACCCACTGTTGATAACTATAGAGTTGATACCTTCTCCATGCGTGTTGGCGATAACTTTCTGCGATACAAGCACAGGAGCAGCTTTGAACTTGTTTGTAGTGAATACACCAGCAGCAACAGCAGGTACTTGAGATGTCAAGATAGCTAAATCTAAATTGCCATTTTTCTTAACTCCACAGTGTAATCCACCGACGGTGAATCCTTTGGGATAGACACCTGTTGTAGGGACAAAACGGGATTTGTCTGCAGCTCTGGCGAAGTGGCACAGCGAGAAGAGACGTGCGATGGGTTTGTTCATTGTCTTGTTGATAATGTGGTGACAAAAATGGGAAAAAATGAAATAAAATATAAAAGAAAGATGGATGAATTCTCAATCCGGTAAGAAATTATTTACCGCGATGAATACTGAAAAATGACTAATCGGACACATAATTTTAATAAGTAGAACAAGTTGAAGATGATTTATTGATTGTAACTTGTTTGTTGACAATTCAATTGAGTCATTGACAGTGAAACCTCGCTTTTCAACCAGCAAAGAATGAATCTTTGATTCTGTTTTACACTGTATAATTTACACTGTTTAAAACAACTGTTTATATATCCTGCATATAATTGACAAATTTCATGAGTACTACACAGAAGCCCTGATGCAACACACACACGTGACCATTTTGGTCGCCAGCGAAAAAAGCGAAAATAGTGGAAGAGTTTTCCAATAACTCAAACAGGTGAACAAGTTACAAAGCAACAGCTACACGTTACGCCCACACAATGTCCACTACCGGTATGTCTAGTGCTGTTTTATATTCACACACAGTCGGGAACATAAGCCTGTGTGCTTTTCCAGCTGCGATTTTCGTCCACTTTCGAAGTAATTAGCCATACTAACATCTACAGCCACCACTAAAACTCCAGATTACTCAATCGCCAACTCCGATGTTGTCTCCAAGTACAAAATAGCTGGTGAAATCTCAGCCAAGGTCTTAGCCCAGGTTAAACAATTGTGTGTCCCAGGTGCCAAAATCTATGAGATTTGTGTCAAAGGTGACGAATTATTAGATGAAGAATTATCAAAAGTCTACAACTCCAAAAAAACATCCAAGACTCCAAAGGGGATCTCTTTCCCAACAACTGTTTCTCCAAACAACATCGCTGCTCATTTCTCCCCTATTAAAGGTGATGACGCTGAAAGTAACGCTGAGTTGAAACAAGGTGACGTTGCTAAGATCCAATTAGGTGCTCAAATTGATGGATTTGCTTCAAATATCGCTGAAACTATTGTTGTTGGCTCTGCCGCTGAACCAGTTACTGGTCCTGCAGCTGATGTTATCTCTGCCGCATGGTACGCCAGTGAAGCTGCCATCCGTCTTTTCAAAGTTGGTAATAAGAATTTCGATGTCACCAGTATTGTTGGTAAAGTTGCTAAAGAGTTTGGCTGTATCCCATTAGACAGTATGCTTACCCATAACCAAGAAAGAAACGTCTTAACTGGCCCTAAGGAAGTTATCCTTAACCCATCCGAAGAAAACAAAGCACAAATTGAAAATTTCAAGTTTGAAGAAAACCAAGTTTACGGGTTGGACATCTTAGTTTCAACTTCCACAGATGGTAAAGTTAAAAAATCTGATCTTAGAACAACAATTTTCAAATTAACAGGGAACTCATACGCTTTGAAATTGAAAGCTTCTCATCAAGCTTTGGGTGAAATCAAAAAATTAGCTACTCATTTCCCAACTTCAATCAGAAGTTTACAAGACCCAATCAAGAGTAAGATGGGTTTACAAGAATGTTGTAACCATCAAGTTATGGTTTCCTACGATATCATGAAAGAAAAGGAAGGTGAATTGGTTGCTCAATACTTCACTACTATCGCCGTCACCAAGAACGGTGTTGTTAAGTTATCTTCTCCTTCATTCAATGCTGATTTATATAAAACTGAAAAATCCATTCAAGATAAATCCATTTTGGAATTATTGGCTCAACCTTTAAAGGAAAATAAGAAAAAGGCTAAAAAAGTTGATTCTGCTTAAACCGCGCGTCTCGCTCTTTCTGTCTCAATAAACAATAGTCTTTCTACTCTTGTAAGCCTTTGTCGTTTCCAGTACTTGATATAACTCACTTTGATGGTTTGAACGACTGGCGACCAATTTTGAATTTCGCGTTCGTTTCGAGTTTATACAGTTTAATTTATTTTATTTTATTTTATTTTAATTTTATTTAATTTAATTTATTTCATTTCTTTTCCACTTTAACAACAAAAGCTGAAACAAAGTTGGATAATAGCTGGTACTGATATAGACTTAACTGCTGATAACACGGGTGACAAGAGAGAGAAAGAAAGTGGTATGAAAGGAATGCCTTCATCAGATATATTCAACACACCTAAATTGGTAGCTCCCAATTCATCAAATTTGACAAATTCTCCCAATTCTGCTAATGGGAATGCTAACGGTAAGCGAAGATCACGCAGAATATCCCATTTATTGAACCAGGAGTCGATCAAGAAGTCGCTTACGGACCAAGATGATGATGAAGATGATCACAAAATTGATGTGTTCTCCAAGAGTCCCTCTTCAAATTCGTCAAGAGATCAAACTCCAATGCAAACTTCTATAGATGAACATTTTGAAGTCACATTACACGTTAAGAATCACGGACCAAGTTTCATAGAGCCTAAGTTGGCTGAGCCTACTCCTGGTGTTACTGGTTTGCCCATGGATGCGTTCCCTTCACAGAAAATAAAGAAAGAATCGTTATGGCCAAAATCAATAACTAAATACAAGAAAAAATCAACAACAGTCGCTGCTAAGAATGGTGGGGCTCATACTCTGGTAAACAACAATTCAAGTGGATCTGATACATTGGTGGCGACAACATCAACAACAAGTGATGTGGATTCATCCAGAGAGCAATCATTATTCGAGACACCAGAAACAGAATTTTTTTATAAGTCGCAATTAAAGACATCAGCTTCAGATGAAATTACAAAACCAAGTACTACACGAGCCACCATCATTGAGGGCGTCCATGCGGTGCCCAAGGTACCAAGGAAAGGTTCATCATCGCCAATTTCGCCTCAGAGAGATGTTTCCAGCAGATCAACTTCCCTTGAAATCGATGGGCCTCCGTCGACACCGCAGAAATTAAAACCATCATCGGATCTGTCACTTACTAAAAAAACGAAACGGATAAAGTTTTCATCGTATGTTGTTTTCTGTTTATAAAGTCATAGAAAGTGACTGCAATTACTAACCTTACCGACAGACCTAAAAAAAATCGTGAAAATCCGTTTGGTTACAGTGCGCCCCCGGATTTAACTGGCCAACCGCGACAATCAGTACAAATCCTCGATAATAATACAAAAGTGAGTAATCTCAATTCATGAAACAGACAAATATTTGTTTTTAATACTAATGAACTTTTCTATAGGATAATGAAGATTTTTGCTCTGCTTGTGGAGAACCAGGCATTTTCTTATGTTGTGAATCTTGTCCTAAATCTTTCCATTTTGCATGTTGTGATCCTCCATTTGATGAAGATACCTTGCCTGAAGATGACTGGTACTGTCGAGACTGCTATATAAACAGTAACAACCCAGTAAAGACGTATACCACCATAGGAATATTCTCAAAGTTAATGAACCAACAGGAAAGACGTAATCCAGTTCAATTTAAATTACCTAGAAAAATACGTGATTTCTATAAAGACGTACGTACTGGGAAATACGGAGAGTATGAAGATGCATCAATGAAATCTGAAAAACCCATAAAATCAGGTAAATTGGAAGAATCAGAACAATTGAAACTATACGATAAAGATGGTGAAGTTTTACTTTGTTTCAAATGTGGATTATCTGGTATGAATGGGAAACAAATCACAACGTGTGAGTATTGTCCACTTTCATGGCATTTGGATTGTTTATCTCCACCATTAGCTACTGTTAAGACATTAGGTGTTAAATGGAAATGTCCTGCTCATGCTGATGATTTAATCCCTAAGAAACGAAGATTGAAAACAGCTAAACCTTTTGATGTTTCCGTGAGCAGAGGTTTCAAGAATGATGGGGACATAGAGATTTTGAATGAGGATGATGAATTCTCAGACAGTGAGTATTATGGTGGATTGCCGATACCTGATTTTTTCAATTCATATTGTACGGAAACCGGAGTCTCTGCTCATGCATCTAAAGAAATGATGAAGACATTGATTGTCGATTCAGTGATTTATAGAATTCCAGAAAAGGGTATAATATTGGATTTTATAGATTCAGCAAAATTAAAGAAAAAAATTTTATTGGATGAGATAAAAAATTATAATGAACAAAAATTAGAAAGTTTGGAGAATGATGAGAATTTGGATGATAACTATAAGCAAGGTGTTAAGAATTTGATTGAGTTTACAGAAAACCCAATTGATAAATCATTAAATTTTAAAGAATTGTTACAAATTGCCACAACTGAATCCAATTCATTAAAACGAACATCTATTGAATCAGAAGATGAACCAAATACTAAAAAAATAAAGATTGAAAATGGTATTCATGATAAACAACTCACAACAGAAGAAATAAGAGAATTACAAGATATTAAAAGGCTTATGGAACTAAAGGGTAAAGATAAATTATTAGATTTTTTAAAAAATTAAGGAATGTCAAATTGTGATTAATATTTGGGTTGATTTGTATAAGTAAAGTACTAGGTAATATAATTAACATTTTCATATATTTTAAAAATTCACATGTAGGAAATAAATAGCAAATAAAACACCCAGATGAAAGAAATGAAATAAAATAACAAATATTAATATTATTGAACAAAAGATTGACTTATTCAAAATCAGATTCGGAATCTTCAGAACTCTCACTATTCAGTTCTTCATCATCACTAACAGAATACTTAACGCTTCTCTTTGAACGATTACTCTTTCTCACAGGCTCACCTTTGGATTTTGCTTTAACCTTTGTCTTTGCTTTGAACTTACTAACACTCTTTGTCTTGACATTTTCAATAGTTTCACCATCAACTTTAATTTTTTTAGCAATAACTTTGTTTGTATTATCAACAACAGCACCACTTCGTTTCTTACCATTACTAACAAAAATCCTCTTCTTTATTATTATCTTCAATCTTGCTTGAACAACATCATTAATGAAAATTGTTGATATTATATTCTGTGCTTCTTTAGTTGATTTCATAGCTGAGAATAAATCAATCGATAATTGTAATTTACCAGGCCATGTCTGAGTAGTCCAATTTTTATAAAAACATAATTCCTTTATGATTAATTGTGTTAATTCCGAAACTTTGTATATTTGGATTGAGTCAATGTTTGAAGTTTCATATAATGATTGATCAATTGTATTATCACGGTATTGTTTTATACGACTTGCAAAATAATATAATAACGATACATTATCTTGGTTTGCAATTGTCTCCATAAAGAAACAAATATACTCAATTGCATAACTATAAGCCTTTATCAAAATATCATCACTGGCTTTGTCCTTTGTTGATTCTTCAATCAATTCAGTGAATTCAGGGTTATGTGATATCATATATATCAATCTCACCAAAGATTTTTCATATTTAATATCATTATTTGATATTTTCCTCTTTGTTGATGATTTGATCCATGTTTTGATATCATTCTTTAAAATTGAATTTGGTTCATGGGCCATAAAGAATAAAATTGGTATAAATTTCTCTGAGATTTTAGCATCATTTAAATTTGTTTGTAAAAATTGAACAAATTGAACTCTTATCTCTTCAACTTGATCTTGACATAAGAAAATTAATTTATTTATCATTTGTTGTGTAATTAATTTATCAAAATGTGGGTAATTAACTAATTTAATTATATTAATACCAGAATGCAATCTCAACGAACTTTGAATATGTTTTGGTGTGGGCCATGTTCCAGATTTTTCCGAAACTATTTCGCCTCCATTTCCAATCATAGAAACTAATAATTTGAAAACAGGTTCTGCAATTTCATTAATTTTATCATTATCATCATCTTCATCAAGTGATTTTAATTTATTAACGAAAAATTTCATAGCTAATACTTTGTTTAAACATGCTTTACGATCATCATCTTCCATATTTTCCAAATTAACCCAAATAGGATCATTATCAGTACCTATCTTTTGGTTCTTTAATAATATCTCAGTTATCAAGAATCTAGTCAATTCATCATATTTAGCAGTATCTATAATTGATGCATCAACTTTCATAATCTCAACAATTGTAGATAAATGAGTTGTCAAATTTTTATTTTTAATGGATAACGGATAAACGTCATTAAATATAACTGATATTTGTAAATCTTTATTTGGAGAAAGCGATAATAATCTAATAGCGAATTTTGATTCCATTGGTGTTCCCAGCACAGCCAATTGTGACAATTTTGAATAGTATGCTGTGTCAATTGGTGTATATTGAGGCAACTTGTTCAAGATTTGGTAAATTATTCGTAAATAATTCTCCTTGTTTGTTGAATCATTATCAGACATAATAAAATCTATCAATTCTTCTAAATGAGTCTTGAACACTTCTGGATTAGTCTGAGATATCTCAATCAATAACTCAATGGCAACATGGTGTAAATCGTTTGCGGAGTCCCTAGCGATTTCCAACAAGGTTTGTAAGTTACTCTTGTTATAAAAAATTTGTGACGATCTATACAATAAGATTTTAAAATTGACAACCATATCTGTAGTAGAGACACTAACATCACCATCAATTTTTATTTGTTTTGAGTCAGTTAATTTAGTTAATAATTCCTTAATTGAATTCTTGACAGTTTCAAAATCACTCTGGGATGATAAACATAATTTAACCAATTTACAAAATCTCATATTTTGCAATTTGTAAAATCTTGTCAAGCATTCATACGTGTGATAACCTTCCGGGAAAGATACACATATCCATTTGATAACCTTGTCAATCTTATCGTTATGATCACCATTATCCATTTTTTCAATGAAATCAATGAATTGTGAAACAACACTGGATAATTGCAATTGTCTCTTACCCATTGCCACAAATGAATTACGTGCTTTTTGATCCAATGATTTAAATACATTAAGTAATCTTGTGACTCTAGCATTATTGTTTGTATCCAATGGTATTATTTTATCAATTAGATATGTATCCACCATCTGATTTATCGATTTATCATTAATATACACCAATTTCAACAAATTTGATGGGATTGAGTTTATCAAAGTATCAATTTGTTCGGTATTGTCTTTGCCGCCAATATTTTCAGTATTGGTGTAATATCTGTGATACAACTCACTAGTGAACTTTATAATCTCATTACGTATCTCACTATGTCTTTCTCTAATCAACTGTTGTAGCGTATTCATAATATACGTATTTGCAACGTTTGTAATGAAAATATCGTATGGGATCTGAGCAATTGCTTTAACTGAAGCCAATCTTATCTTTTCATCAGTATCTAATAATGATTTCGTTAATCCGTTAGTTATATCCTGAGCGATATCCACACGATTTGACAAAATACGAGGTACTTGTTCAACCCATTTACATCTTACTTGCGGAGAGATATCTAGTGTTTTCTTTAACCAGTTAGTGTATGTTTCACGGTGTGTTGAGATGAAGTTGATACGTGAGTTGGGAGTACTGATGATTTGAGCTATTGTTGTTGTTGATAAGATACGGATTTGTTCAATTGAAGAGATTAATTCGTCGTTGAATAAACCCATTACTGAGTTTAATATCTCAGGGACGTGTTTCCATATTTGGATTGATAATTTATGAATTTTGGCTAAATTTTCAATTGAGATTGAGTTATTGTTGTTTTCATCATCATCTTCATTATTATTATTTTCGTAGATAATCTCTGAGAAAAATTGGGTGACTTGTCTTGACATTCTATCTATATTCGATTCACAAATCTCTATTGAAAAATTAAAAGCAGGATTTGATATTTTCAAAGAATCATTTTTCTGATTCAAGAATTGATTCAAGATCAATTTTAAAACTGGTTGAGGGATAGTCTCCGATTCCTGTATGATTTCTGACAAAATTTGAGAAGCAACATTTTCCAATTTGGAAGGGAAATTTGGAGTAGCGGCTAAATTATAAAAAATATCAAATATCGACGTGATTAAATCTGAAGAATTGCTCAAGTCAGTGATCAATATGACTGATCTCACTTCAGCTAATTTCTTGAGCAAATAAACCTGTTGTTGATAATAAGCGTTTTGCAGATTCCCCAATTTCTTGAACTGCGCGAAAAATGCTTTGAAGATACTAGTTAGTTGATCGTTGGTGAAGGGAGCGTCTGGAGCGAAGATTCTCAATATATCTGATAAGCAGCAGCACACGTAGGCCTGGACACCCTGGTCAGCATGTTTGAGTAGCTTGTTGCTGATAAGCTGGTCCTTGATGTTTGAGTAAGATTGGGTGTCTACCGACTCTTGATCCGTGGAGGATAATTCATCAAACAAGTTCTGAAGTCTGGTGAGGAGCTGTTTGGTGGGTATCGGGTCGTGGACAGTGGATATTATACTCTTGTTGAACTTGAGCTTCAGTAGTGACGGCATCTTGTTGTGGTGTGTTTTCGTTTTATAGTATAAGATAATAACGCGTCTTTCTTGTTGTAAATACGCGAAGATCAATAAAATTATTTTATAAATATAAATAGAAGAATCGGGGCTGCATAACCGGATGTGTATACTATGAATTATGTTGCAGAGAAATTGCCAATTGGTGTAAAGCGTCAACCAGAAATAAGTGCAAGAGCCCAAACTTATAATATTATAACTTATAAGTATATAAGGAGCACATGCCACAGAGCTCGCTGCTCGCATAAAACCCTGGTACGCATTGGATAATATATAATCACTTTTATCATTTTTGTAGACTACAGTATAACGTTGTACCAGGGCTACTAACCGTTATACTCTAGTACTCTACTCTTGAGTCTATACACCAGTTAGGAATATAAGCGTTCAACTTCAAACTAAAAATTCTAGCAATAATCAAATTTAATACAATAAATGAACAATAAGTAAACAATAAATAAATAATAAATAAATAATAAATAACGATTTGTAAAAACAAATTCTCTATAATCAATCCAACCAACTGTATAATGACATATACTCAACTTCAATAATTCAACAACTCAATAGTAACACCATCAAGATTTGGAAGAATTGCTCTCTTCATCTTCTTTTATTGCTGTATTATTATTGGGATTATAAGTAACATTAACATTAGAATTAGCATTAGCATTCCCAAACTCACTATCAATACTATAATTTGAAACCGTAGATACTCTTCTCTTATTCAAAACAGAATTACCGTTGATATCAACATTACTCAACTCCTGTTTCTCAATATCCTTTGAGTTTACCCTTCTCAACGTGAACACTTTCTTCAAATGATCCCCTATTGTCTTTGGTTTCTCGTCACTAATAGGCTTATCATTTGATGAGGCTATAGTTCTTTCTCTAGCCAAAGGTGGACCCATACCATATACGGGGAACACACCACTTGGAGACCTTGCTAGTTTGGTATTGGAATCAGTGTCATAGATCGCTATAGGATTCATACCATCCAAATCATCAATATCATCATGAGTAGCAGTCAAAGTATTGGCCATAGTAGTATGATTTGTAAGTGAAGGTTTCCGTCTCACGACTCTGGAATCTATACCTTGTTCAGGTTGTTCATCTTTAGCCTCATATCTAGGTAAGTTCAATAATTTTTGATCAGCTTCCACCACAATCAAGTGCAAGTACCATGGGATACTTAATGCAAAAATGAATCCGCCAATTATATTACCGATGGTCCCTGGTACTATAATTTTGTAAAGGAATTTCCCCACCGAGACAGGTGCACCATTAATCAACCCCATTGTAACTAAAAACATATCTGCGACTGTATGTGTGAACCCCATTGAGACAAATGTGAAAACTGGTAGGAATAACATTAAAAATTTAACATGGATAGGTTTAGCCATGATTTGTAAGTATATCCCTAAACAAACAAAAAAATTACAACCAATACCTTTAAGAAAAGTCTGAATAAAAGTTGCATTTGCTTTAGCTGTCGCTATTTCAATTGATCCAGTAGTAAATTGTGCTGATGAAGCTATTCCTGAATAATAACATATAACGTAGGCAACCAAGATATTCCCCACAAAGTTGAAAAGCCAACTAACAAACCAACTAGTAAGCAAATCAGTTATAGATACTGCATTTCTCAATAAACCCACAGTGAAAAATAAGATATTTGAGTTGAAGAGATCAGTACCCATCAACACAACATAAAAGAGCCCAATGGGGTATACACAACCTTGTAGCAAATGAACCATACCTGGGTTAGTACCAAAGATCAATGGATTATCAGCTTGTACCATCGTATGGAGCATCCCACCAGCAGTGAATAGTATCCCCCCAAGCAACGATGATATTGAGAGTGCAAAATATGAGAGACGGGATTTTTTCATAGCTGTGGCTACTACTGCTAGGGCAGCTTCGTGGGTTGTGAGGTAGTATGTGTCATCTGCCATCTCAGACCAGTCTCGTTTGGTGTCTTGTAGCTTCTAATGGATGGTTTTTTTTTCTTCCGTGGATAGTTATTTTATTTACTCATGTTCCTTTAAAGTTGAGCCGCTTTCAAAAGTTTTTATCTGGTGATAAATTTTTTTAGGGAAAAATTGAAATATACGAATATAGACAAAATATCCGAAATTTATCCGTGCCTTTCCAACTCAGTAAGATCATATTCACTTTACAAGGTCTTACAGAGCACTCTATGTGAAGTGCCAAGTGGTATCGAGTGAGCAATTAGCAATATATACTCAATCAGAATAGGTAACACCGTACACGGTTGGCTCAGGTTGTATAATGAATGGCCTGGGACTTTACCATTATTATCCAATAGTGTTCCACTTATTAGTGATGAATTATGAAATATTATGACATGAACAATATGATCGTGTATTTTAAATGGAAACCATTGAATTATTGTACATATTGAACAATATAATATATATAACTGTGGATCAATAACATGATTAAGTAACTTCTTGATCTGGCTAACTGTTACAACAACTTAGAACATTGAATATTATGTTATAAAGGCCTCATATATCATATCAGACAAAATTATTCAAACTTATGCCAGAGGAATTAGAAACAACTTAAAATACACGGACATATAATTATTGACTGGCCTATGTATTACAATATATATAATATGGAATATTTCTTAAATGCTTTGATGTGTTAATAGGAGTATTTATACATATACTCTATTACTTATGACAATTTACTATATATTCCACAATTGAGTCCAGCTATAGCTAGTCTTCGATAGCTGAATATACCGGAGTCTAGACGTCTTTAAACCCAAAAATTTCCAGTTAAATATATATAATATATATCATGTGAATTGGCTGAGCTGAAATATATCACAACGACGTCGTCGTCGATGATACAAATATGCTAGCTGACCTCAGTTGACCCAAACAAAGAACTATTAACATAAAATATATACTTCAATGTTCATAGGCTAAAATTATTTCCAATTCCTCCTGTCAATCCGAGGTCCGCTCTTCAACCGTGACAGGTTCTGGTTTAATCAGCTTAGGCGGTTCTAATGTTCCAGTTGGCAAAAATATCAATTTTCCTGATTTCAACTTTAGGGTTATTCAGCTGATCAGATACTGTTTTTACTGCAAACTGACAAATCATGTTAGATCTCAATGCCCAATCGCTCCTATCTATCTGATATAACATGCTCTGCTTGTTTCACTTTACTCGATTTGACTGAGATGTCTAATTCTATCCCGTAATGAGAAGAGAATTTTCTTTCTTTTTCCTTTTTCAATTCAGGAAAAGATGAAACAATCTCACGCTGAATATCTTATGAAGTATCAGCAACAAAAAAAAATTGCTGCTAGCAAAGCCAGTACTTTGGGTGATTTTGCTCCTCCTGAAATCATAGGCTTCACGACAGTTGTCAATGGTGCCAAAGCTAAAATCTCTCAAACAACTTCTGCCACCACTAATGGTTCAAACAGATATAATATATTCTCCCAGTTCTTCCAATTCATCCAATTCATCCAATTCATCCAATTCCTCCTCAAACTCAATTAGATCTTCAACCCAACCTTTAACAAATGCTCAACCTTTATCAAATGTTTCCAATTCCTTATCTGATTCGGCAGAGCCAGATGCACCAACTACGAGACATTTACAATCTATTCCTTCCTCCGCTTTAGAATCTATATATGCTCCACATATAGGCGCTCCAATTTTAGCATCCCATCAAGACACAATCCACGATTCCCAACAACAATTAGATGAAAGTCAAGTCATGCTGACATTGGATCTAAACACGTAAGAGTATGATGAGCTCCTTGCAAAAAATCACCATCTTTTATCATGATTTTTGATGCTCTTAAAATCAGATCCGCTAACGTTACCTCATTGGCGTCGGTTTCCAATTCCTTAAAACAATTAAGGAATATTTTTTTATCTAATTATTCAATCGTTTTTCTTCAAGAAACAAGAATTGGTACACCAGAAACTATAGATACTATAGAATATACTGGCTCCATTCAAGGTTTTAATTTTTATTCTTCACCAGACAGTTTTTATTGCGCTATTATGACTAAATTTGTGTTTTTAATTTATTCATATGGTGATTACCAAAACTGTCCCAACATTTATTAATTTGTTTATTTTCTGATTTATTCAAGGTCCTCATTTTTTATTATTTTGTTATATGAGGAATTTTTTCAATACGGTTTTGTTGGGTATATAGCTATGGTAGAGATTTTCTGTCATTTTTCTGTGTCAATGAACGCTCGTCGCTTAAAATAACCCGAAAGGGCGTGTGGCGTAGTTGGTAGCGCGTTCGCCTTGCAAGCGAAAGGTCACTGGTTCGATTCCTGTCTCGTCCATAATTACTTTTTTTTATTTTCCTAATTTAAAAAGAGTGCTCATAACCATGTAATCACGTGATCCTATGTCAATTATCTGGCACATAACCCATATATCTGTTCCATCTAATTGGATAACAAACGAGTTATTAAATTTCACTGTTATTTCACTGTGTCTCTGCAACCTCTCAGCCCTTTTTGTTGTTAATTCCTCAATCCCCAACAGCTACACGCGCGCTAGCCGCCATACCGCCCTCCACTCAAAGAGTCCCAACAACGAGCAACAACCTATAAAACCACTGGAAAACAACCGTTATTCCGGTATAGTTCGGATTCCGTTTATAATTCGTCCATTTTCATATTATTATTTTATTTATTTTATTTTATTTGTTCTTTCTTTCTTTCTTTTCTTCCTTCATTCAATAAAGAATTTGCTTCAATTATAATCACATCTACTAATAACAAGTTGAAGAAAAGCTCTCAATCATGTTAAGAGCCTTCCGCACCACGTCTCGTGCGTTGTCACTCAACAAGTTAAAGGCTTTACCATATCGTTGTTTAGCTACCTCCGCCACCGATACTTTTCTTCAATCAAATAATTCAACTTATATTGATGAAATGTACCAATCATGGAAATCTGATCCTTCCTCGGTTCACATTTCTTGGAATTCATACTTTAAAAACATCGAAGCTGGTGTCTCTTTCCCACAAGCCTTCACTGCTCCACCTACATTGATTCCATCTCCAGCTGGTGCAAACACTGATATTCAAATCAATTCAAACACAAGTGATGATATCGTCGTTCATTTGAAAGTTCAATTATTGGTTCGTGCTTATCAAGTTAGGGGTCATCAAAGAGCCAAGATTGATCCTTTAGGAATATCATTCGGTGATGATACATCCAAACCAATTCCAAAGGAATTGACTCTTGAATACTACAACTTCTCACAAGCTGATTTAGATAAACAAATCACTTTAGGTCCAGGTATCTTACCTAAATTCACTGATCACGGTGTCAAGACATTATCATTACGCGAAATTATTGATACTTGTGAAAAAATATATTGTCAATCATACGGTATTGAATACGTTCATATCCCATCAAAGGAAAGATGTGATTGGTTACGTGAAAGAATTGAAATTCCAAAACCTTACAATTTTTCAACTGATGAAAAGAGACAAATCTTAGATCGTCTTATTTGGGCTACTTCTTTTGAAACTTTCTTATCTACTAAATTCCCAAATGATAAGAGATTTGGTTTAGAAGGTGCTGAATCAGTTGTTCCAGGTATGAAGGCCCTTATTGATAAATCTGTTGAATCAGGTGTTGAAGATGTCGTTATTGGTATGCCACATAGAGGCCGTCTTAATATGTTATCAAATGTGGTTCGTAAACCAAATGAATCTATTTTCTCAGAATTTACAGGTTCTAAAGAATTCGATGAAGGTTCAGGTGATGTTAAATACCATTTAGGTATGAATTATGCCAGACCAACCACTTCAGGAAAACATGTCAATTTATCTCTTGTTGCTAATCCTTCTCATTTAGAAGCTGAAGATCCAGTTGTCTTGGGTAGAACTCGTGCTATCCAACATTACAAGAACGATATTGGTAAATTTGACAAAGCCATGGGTGTTTTATTACATGGTGATGCCGCTTTCGCTGCTCAAGGTGTTGTTTACGAAACCATGGGATTCAATAATTTACCTGGTTATTCAACAGGTGGTACAGTTCATGTTATCGTTAATAATCAAATTGGGTTCACTACTGATCCTCGTTTCGCTAGATCTACTCCATACCCATCAGACATCGCTAAATCTATCAATGCCCCAATCTTCCATGTTAACGCCGATGATGTTGAAAGTGTTATCTTTATATTCAATTTGGCCGCTGAATGGCGTGCTACTTTCCATTCCGATGTTATTATTGATATCGTTGGTTATAGAAAATATGGACATAATGAAACCGATCAACCTTCATTCACACAACCTTTGATGTATCAAAAAATTGCAGAAAAAAAATCAGTGATTGATTATTATACTGATAAATTATTAGCTGAAAAAGCTTTCACTGAAGCTGATATCGATGAACATAAAAAATGGGTTTGGAATATCTTGGAAGAATCATTTAGTAAATCAAAAGAATACGTTCCAACTTCAAGAGAATGGTTAACTACTCCATGGGAAGGTTTCAAGTCACCACGTGAATTAGCAACTGAAGTGTTACCACACTTACCAACAGGTGTTGAAGAATCTGTCTTGAAACATATTGGTGATACTATTTCATCATGGCCTGAAGGATTTGAAACTCATCGTAACTTGAAGAGAATCTTGGCGGCTAGAAAGAAGTCTTTGGATAGTGGTGTTGGCATTGATTGGTCTACTGGTGAAGCCTTGGCTTTTGGATCTCTTGCTTTGGAAGGATACCATGTCAGAATTAGTGGTCAAGATGTTGAAAGAGGTACTTTCTCACAAAGACATGCTGTTTTACATGATCAAAATTCAGAAAAAACATATACTCCATTGAAACATTTAAGTGATAAACAAGGTGACTTCATTATTTCTAACTCTTCATTATCTGAATATGGTGTTATGGGTTTTGAATATGGTTACTCATTAACTTCTCCTGATGCTTTAGTCCAATGGGAAGCTCAATTTGGTGATTTCGCAAATACTGCTCAAGTTATCGTTGATCAATTTATTTCAAGTGGTGAATCTAAATGGAAACAAAGATCAGGTGTTGTGTTATCATTACCTCATGGTTATGATGGTCAAGGTCCAGAACATTCTTCAGGTCGTATTGAAAGATACTTACAAATGTGTAATGAAGATCCACGTTACTTCCCAAGTGTTGAAAAATTAGAAAGACAACATCAAGACTGTAATATGCAAGTTGCTTATCCAACAACACCAGCTAACATTTTCCATCTTTTACGTCGTCAAATGCATAGACAATTTAGAAAACCATTGGTTTTATTCTTCTCCAAATCTTTATTGAGACATCCTTTAGCTCGTTCTACTATTGAAGAATTCACAGGAGATTCACATTTCAAATGGATTATTGAAGAAGAAGTTGCCAATAAAGCTGATATTAACCGTGTTGTTATCTCTACTGGTCAAGTTTACACCGCATTACATAAGAAACGCGAATCATTAAAAGATACAAACACAACTTTCATCAAGATTGAACAAGTTCATCCATTCCCATTCGCACAATTAAGAGATGCATTAAACAGTTATCCAAACTTGAAAGATATTGTCTTCTGTCAAGAAGAACCATTGAATATGGGTACTTACTCTCATGTTGCTCCACGTATTGATACTGTTTTAGCTGAAACTGATAACTATTATAATATGAGACTCCGTTATTGTGGACGTGATCCAAGTGCTTCTGTTGCTGCTGGTTCTAAGAGTATGCATTTAGCTGAAGAAGAATCTTTCTTAAATGATGTCTTTCGTGTTTAAATTTAATTAATATTTATTATTTATTTATTTATTTTTTATTTATTTATTATTGAATTTCTTTAGTTGCTTAGATACTTCAATTAATTACATATGATTTGTTTTATTTGCTGGTGTATTTTATGTAATATTGTGTTATAAAATGTTAAAAAATCTCTCTATATCTGGTTACGAACCCTGCCAATATTATTTTTTAGCTGATCTGAAATTCTGATCCTTCTCCATATATCAGATCAACTCTAATCTTTCACAACATTTTACCAATTGATATTATTTGATAAGTAATTACAATTACATTATGACAGAGACAGGAAGAACAAAAACCGCATTAGTCACAGGTGCTTCATCTGGGATTGGATTCGCAGTATCAAAAGAATTAGCTTCAAGAGGATACAAAGTATTCGCATGTGCCAGAAGATTAGAACCAATGAACCCATTGAAAGAATACGGGATAGCTACATTTATATGTGATGTTTCCGATTTAAACAGTGTCTTGGAAGCCAAAAAATATGTCTTTGAACAGACTGGTGGATATTTGGATATTTTGTTTAATAACGCTGGTCAATCATGTACTTTCCCTGCTATTGATGTTACTGATGATGTTTTCAAACAGTGTTTTGAAGTCAATGTCTTTGGACCTATCAGAATGACAAGAGAGTTTTCCTCATTGATCATCAATGCAAAAGGTTGTATCGCCTTCACTGGGTCTGTTGCAGGTATTGTTCCATTCCCATTTGGAAGTATATATGCAGCTACAAAAGCTTCAATTCATCAATTTTGTGCTGTATTAAGAGTTGAGATGAAACCATTCGACGTCAAGGTCTTGAATGTTATAACTGGTGGTGTGGATACAAATATTGCTGATAGTAGACCATTACCTGAATCTTCAATCTATAATTTCCCTGAAATGATTATTGGATTGGAAAGTAGAAGAGAGATGGCTAAGAAGAATAATCCTATGAGTGCTGATGTTTATGCTTTTAAAGTAGTTAATGATATGGTTTCAAAGAGAGATATTTTAAATGTGTATAGGGGAACTATGGCTAGTTTATTGGGACACATTTTGGATTATGTTCCAAGATTTATCGTTGAGTATGTTTTATTGAAGAAGTTCAAAGTATGGGATGCCTTCCAGATATTAAAGAATAAATTCTCAAAGACTCACCTTGAATGATTGTTGTTGATTTAATATATGAGATATGATGACTACAATGTATAACTCAAAATAATACAATATATTAACTAATGGGAAGTGAAACCGCCGCTGGCATATATAGTTTGACCAGTGATCCAAGAACCTTCCAAGACTAAGAATCTGATGATTGGAACGATATCACTTACTTCAGTGAGTCTGTTCCCTAAACCACAAGTCTTGTAAAACTCAATATCCTCCTTCTTTTCTTGTCCGTACAAGAAAGGAGTATCCATAGGACCTGGAGCCACACAATTTACAGAAATCTCCTTATCTTGGAACTCTTTGGAAGCAGTCTTGGAGAAATACTCCACTGGGGCTTTAGCACCTTGGTATAAACCGTAGAAAGGAGTATAAGCAGCCAATAACGAAGTGACCAAGGAAACGATTTTCCCTCCTTTGTTCAAGTGTTTCCCAGCTTGTTGGATAAAGAAGAAGGCCATTTTGGTGTTAATATTAACCATGGTGTCGAAATCCTTCTCTGTGATTTCCAAGATTGGCTTCTTCACCACCATTCCAATGTTGTTGATAGCGATATCGATACTGGACAACTTGGAAACCGCAGCTTCAAACAATAGTTCCACATCTCTAGAAGTTGACAATTCACACTGGTGAACAAAACACTTGATGTTGTGTTCTTTAGTCAATTGTTTTTGTAACTCTTCACTCTTGGAGGAATCTGATTTGGAGTGATATTGAAGGAACAAATTAACTCCATTTTTAGCCAATTCTTTAGCAGTTTCTGCACCCAAATTCTTGGTCCCGCCTGTTATGATTGCATTCTTTGCTGCCATTCTTTGCCGTGAAGATATTATTTAGTCTGTCATATACTAATATATGAATTTATTGGAATAGGTGCGATCGGCATTTATAATATAAGCTGAATTTTCATGTGGATGTGGACCGCAATCGAGTTATGATTGCTGCAGAAATATACGAAACACGCGTGAGAATTGATTTTGCATCCATATACAAAACAAAATAAATCATTGATGTATTTATAGATAAACTAACTCATAATTACACAATCTCTCCGTGATGAATTCCAACTCAACCTGTGCGGAAAAATTGTATATAGTCAAATTTATCTCATTTTCAAATTTCTCATAATTTGTCGTAAACTCTTTCTCAAATTTCAATCTCAATTGTATCTGGGGCCATTTAATTGATTTGTATCTCTTCAAGATAGAGCTCCATTCATTATTGAACTCAACGAATGTCTTGAAGCTTTCTATCTTCACCAAATTTATCTTATTAGGGAATTTCTCAGTTATCAAACTTGCCCAACTCCCACTATTTGAATTATCAACATCAATAATCTCAATTGAATATTGTTTATCGATTATTGTGATTAAATTCTTGAATATCTTCATTTTCACCAACTCATTAACTTTATTATAGTAATCTTGTTCCATAAACTCTTCTTCTGGATCAAATGAAAGTTCAAAATCATTGCAATTGATCATTATTATTTTGTTGAAATTAGATTCTTCACCGAAAGAAATCAATGAAACAATCGTTTCCAATATAGTTAGAATTTCAACAAAATTAGAATCAAATAAAGTCTCTCCAAACTCATTAAAGTTACCAAATATCTCAATATTATTTATAATATCATCCCATCCATCCCAATCTTTGTTAACGTAACCGACAAACGTTCCCTTTGCCAACTTAATCCCATCTCCATTCTTACCTATGATGACAAGCCCCAACAAATCATTTTTAGTCAAGTTATTCAAAGTGGTTTTCAAACAATTAATGATATTTATCTTGTAATCATCATCACTTAATCTAGTATTGTTAATTAATGATATAGTTATTATTATCTTTATCGGTAATTGTGGTTGAATTATAGGAAAATAGGTTTCATTTTGGAAAATTATAGGTATATCCAAACCTCTTTGATTATAATAGTTGAAAAGTTGGATATTCTGAGGTATACTGATGTCTCTGTTAGTATATTCCCACATATTGAAAGTTAATTGGTTTAATGGTATTGATGATATTTCCCAATTTGAGTTCAATTGAATCAAGTACTTTTCCCATTTGTTTATAAGGAAATAATTATCAAAATTGATTGTAATTTCCGGTAAGTTTATATTAATCAAATTGATAATTAGATTAGTTCCAACTTTGTTGATATTACATATTGATGAGATTTGAATTATTCCAATAATTTTATCTCTTTTAATTAAGTATAAGTTTTCTGCTGTAAGATATCCTTCAATATGTTTAATTTGTTGTTCGGTGATTGTTATATGGAATAAATCAAAAAACAACAAGTTCTCTTCAATATCAACTATCTTGGTTAAATTTGTAATTATACTATTAATGATTTCATTCTTCGTTGTTATTTCTTCAATATCTGGTTTTATATCATTGTTTGATAACTTGAAATGGATTTTATTGTCCTCGTGGATAATATCAACTTTTGGCTTGGTGTATTCTTCATATATTTGATTAAAATTATCATTCATCTTCGTTATTTGACTATCTTCAATAAAATCTTCAATACTCTGGTTTTTCTCTTGATCTTTCTCTTCAATTTCATATTGAAACTGAACTGGCTCAAAATTGAAACTTTTCAACATTTGATCTTTTGGAGTTATACATGTTGATTCATCAATTATTGGTTTAATTGGGGCTTCTGACTCGCCTTCTAGTAACATTTTTTGTGTAAATATATCATCATGGATATTACTTCCTGTCTTCTCCAAGCACAAGTTGCAAACAGGTCTTTCGTCAACGTTGGAAGTGTCAACCATGAGTGAATAACAATCATAATGACACTGGTGTAAACAAGATAAATTTAGTAATTTCTCACCAATAAAATTTGTATTCAATGGTTCTTCACAGAAACAGCAGATCTGTATTATCGGTGAACGTAACTCCCTTATACTCGGTTGTTTGTAGCTCATTGATTTGTATCTTACTGGTTCATATTTTATAGCAGAAGCTGGTTCGTAAGTTGGGGATGGATTTGGATCTGGGGATTTCCTCTTTAAAGGACTTTGGAATATTCTTCCCACTCGATTAATGGATTTAGGTGAGAATGAAAATCTTCTTGGTGATTCCATCTTGTCTGTTGTTTGTTAACTCGTTATCGATGATATATTCTTTTCATTGAATCGTAACTCGTTGTAAAATACAAGGAATCGAAATCATGTTATACCAATTTGTAAATTTGGAAAAACTGAAACATTTAATGCATCTAATTACTTTGTATCGCATTTGATTTATGAGTGATTTGCAAATGTGGGATTTAATTAGGGCATTTCCAATTCACTCAAGTGTGTATACAGTGGACTGGTCACTGGTATAAGTTATGTTATGCTTTGATCCCTCATCTAGATGCGTTGATGATTGCACTAGCTGTCTAGTATCATATCAGCACAGGTAATTGTTGCTGTTTCTGTCTGTTTCACTAATATAAGATCCTTCTTTCAGGTTTACGATCGATCAATTGATGCGATTTTGTACATAAAACGGTCGGCG
>JAJMGN010000323.1:0-32967 GCA_030575015.1 Cephaloascus albidus
AAGCTACCAAAGGAGCTCTAATACTTCAAGAACAAGGTCAACTTATGCTGATTCCGACATAATACTCAGATCAATCACACAATCTCCTGAATATTGGTGATGGCAAGATGTATATACTATCCGAATTGAAATCACCAGAATGCCCAAACATCACTCTATACGCCCATGTTGTCCATGAAGACAAATCGTCCCTCATAATCGCCAAAGCCAACAAGATTGAGTTGTTTGATATCAACGAAGATGGTGTATCGTTGATCGACACTCTATTGGTTCACGGAATGGTAAATGCCATGAACCACTTCAAGCCTCCAGGGTTATCTAAACATTGGTTAATCATAATGACAAATGCAAATAAGCTTTTCGTGGTTTGCTACGACTTGACACATGGCCAGTTCATAATAATGGAGGATTTCGAATTTGAAAGTAAAGGCTGTCAGGAATCCATTGATAAAGATCCAATAATAGTCGTTGATAAAGAAAATAAATATTTCATCATTCACTCTTTCCAAGGGTTTATCCATGTGATAACAGTCAATCAGCTGGCAGTTCTGTCCTTCAAAGATTTTGCTGATGTCAAGCTGATGAAAAGAAAGAGGAAACTGATCAAATTTCGCTCATTTTTCCTTCCCTCTTGTGCTATTGCCATAGGTCCAGTAACAGTACACTCACTCACATACCTTCACAATGCATCTGCTAATGTATTCACAGAATTATCTAGAGATCAAAACTTTAATTTCACTTTGAAGTTCTTCAATATTGAAAGTAAACCAGGGCGTCAAAGATATATACTGCAAACAATGGAAACTTTACAAGTATATGATCAGCCGCGGCTTTCGTTCCCTTTGGCTCAAGGCGGTATTATGTTGGTTTGTGACAGATACCTTTATTACTATCCAAATCAAGGACAGGATGTTGTCATTGACACCAAGGATGATAATTCGATTGAAGAGTATGAAAGAAATATCATTAGAAAAGATTTACTATCCAATTTATGCATTGACTCATTTTGTATTATTGATGGTTCCAGAATTTTAGTGTCAACCCTGATTGGTGAATGTTACATGATGGTATTTAAAACTTCAGAAAAATCCGGCTCATTGTGTATTGCATCGTGGACATTATTCTCATTAGGGATGTTAACTGTTGCTGATACAATTGTACACATCAGCGGAGGTGTATTCTTTGCGTCTTCTAAATTTTCGGAATCTCTTTTGTTTAACGTTATACCCACATCTCCATACATTGATGTGCTACAATATTTCCCCTCCTGTGGCCCTATACTTGATATTACTCCCTCATTTGAAGATGGTTTATTCAATGTTTTAACTTGTCAAGGCTCATTGGAAAGTGGTGAGATTAAAGTGATTGGCAAATCAAAACAGACTAAAATTATACAACAGTTTAATAATATCGGGCCCATAGAGGATATCACAATAATTCACGATGAATCTAAAAACGAGACTTATTTGGGGATGCAGAAATTCACATATACTGATGTGTGGAGAATAAATATAAATAGCGCGGACTCTACTGAGGTATCTGTTGATTTGAGTGGTTCACCAATAAGGATAAATGAAAAATTGTTAGATTTTACAATTATAGATGGTGCAAAATATTTAATGTCAGCTTCCAAAATTGAGACTCCTGCAGGAAATATTGAAGAGGAAATAATATGGGGAGAGTTCATTGATAAGGACATGATTATTTATGGGACTCCGGATAATATTATTTATTTCAACAAGTCTAAATCCAATCTTCAATTAGAAAATATATCTAACTTTTGTCACGGAGTGATAAACAAGATACATTATTTTGTATTCAGCTTCTGGGATGGGTCAGTGAAGATATATTGCCAGAAGAGTAAGTCAGATTTTGAGTTATCCAGTTTCAATATCACCAATTTGGAAGTATCCAAAAGTCCAATTTTATCCAGTTTGATTATGGAGATATCAAAGCAAAAAATAATCATGTTTGGTGATTCAACTGGTAGTCTCATTTATTTTGATTTGATGAGTCAAGATTCCCCCGAACCAAAGACAATTAAGTTTGGTAATATGCCATTTAAAATCACCCAGTTTTCAGATAAAATCCTATTGTCAAATTCAAACGCAAATGCCATTTTAAGTTTCGAGAAACAGAACTTTCAATGTTCCAGCTTAGATATCGGTGTGACTAATGGGTTATGTGCAATCTACCGTCATATCCAGGAACCATTGATTGTATCCTTAACTGAAAAAAACAATCTCCAATTCAGAAAGATTGAGGATGAGAAACTAGTCGATACCTTCAGAAAGGACTCAAAGACTTTATACATTCCTCTGCTTCCTAGAAAGATTATCAGGATTCCAAATACCAAATATGCGGTTGGTGTAATTGTCCATGGAGATGTTTCTAAAGTGGTCTTGATAAATATTGTTCGCATGAAGATCATTGATATATATGAGTTTGCGAAGGGCAATATGGTAAGTGATATATGCCTTGCAAAACAAAAATCAGGCTCTGGATTCCTTTCTACTAATGTTTCAAGTCGCATACTATCAGACTCAAACTTGGACTGTGGGTTTGTTACGTTGACAAACTCTACAGACGAAACTGTATCTCTTTTCATTATTGAGGACGGCAAAATTCATAGGAAACTTACATCAATTTCAGTGACAAGTCCAATAAACCAAGATCTGGTGGAATTTTTTGCAATTGATAATATCCACTCTAATGTTTTTGTTGTGACAGGTACCAAGACTATTTTTTTCGTCTTGGAAATATTCAATAATGGGAATTACAACTTTGTTGAGTATCCGCTGGATCCAATATCCGAACTGACAATATCATTCAAATTGAAGTCTATTGGAAATAGAGTTATCGCAGGAGATTTGAAATATGGGTTCGTTGATTACAACTTGAAAATATACATGAACGATCGAGGTTTGCCAGAATATAGATTAATTCCGTCGTCATCTAGACAGGCGCGTGAAAATTTCTGCTTTGAATTTGATATAAATGGGAAAGATGTTATACTTGCTGATAATCTCGGAAATGTTGTGATCAATGGAATGGAAAATGAAGTCAAGATGATGTTTAATCTTTGTGATCAAGTGAATTGCATTGCGTCAGTGAAGTATCCAAGACTGGGAGTCTTGAGTTTCAGGAAAACGTGCCCCTTGGCTATTATAGCCACTTCCAATGGGGCCATATACCTTATTAGTGAACTAAATGATGAAGGCAAAGAGTTGGAAAATATATTGCTTGAATGTCAAGAGGAAGTAGCGAAGGCGGTTAGAAGTTTGTCTGTTGAACAGGATGAAGACAAGATGTATCTGGAGTTTTTGAAGTATAGAGATTATAAGCTGGTAAATGGGACAACTGAAGAGCATGTAAATTTGATTGATTTTACTATGGTATCTAAGTTTTTCCAGTTCAGAAGTTTAGATGCAAAATTGAAGAGAAGACTTTCTAAAAGTATTCAGAATGCAGCATTATTACAAAGTATATCTAATGAATTGAATTTGCTTTGATCAAATACAAAGATAAGGTTCTAATTGTAGTCAAATGAAAAGCAAACTACAATAAGTCAAAATAAAATATTTTACATTAATGCTAAATAAATGAACATTTCCAAAAATGTCACCAATAAAAAATAGTTTACAAAATAGTAAAAAAAACTCTTAAATTAATAAGGTTTCAATTTTATCTTTGATACCATAAATTTGAGTCTTAATTGAAGAAGCATCATTAGTGGTAACAGAAGCAGCAATAACTGGTCTTGAAACACCACAAGCTCTACCTAAAGCAGTCTTCGATGGGACGAAAACATATGGAACATTTTTATCTTCACATAATAAAGGTAAATGTAACAAGATTTCGATTGGTTCAGTATCAGCAGCCATGATGATGAATTCAGAGATACCACGATTCAAAGTTTTGGTGGCTTCATTAGCACCTTTCTTTAATTGTCTCAAATTTTGAGATTGTTGAACAACATCTAAGATTTGTTGTGTTAAAGCAGAATCAGCTAATGGGAAAGCTTTTGGATTCGGAGTAGACATTGTAGATAGTATTAATAAGATAAAAGTACTGAGGTTCCTTGCTTTGGCTCGCCCCTTTTATGATGATATAAGGATGATATAGGAATATGAAGATTTTTGAATCTGTATAAAAAAAAATATTTCAGATGATGTTTATAGTGATAAAATTTTCCATATTCAGTTACCCGGAATACATTTTGTTTTTCCTCTGGTTGGGAGCGATGTGTCCCTACCCTCGTAACAAATACTATATCACATGACTTTATGCTCGGAACTTGTAATAGTATAAAGTATATGCGTTCTTGAATATACGCCTGGGAAGGTATCAATCAGAGTAAATGCCAGTATAATGAGTGTGTTTACCAATATTTATATTTGTTCTGTGAAGAATTACACCGGGTAATCCGTGCTCTCCCTTAAACATAATCGTTGATTTTGGGTATCTCCTCGTGAAGAGAAACGAAACACCATCTACAAGTACTGTTTTTGAACAACAATTATCTTTATCTACACCCACATTTACTACAATGTCTGATTTATGGTAAGTCACTTTGTCAATTGATTGATTATTCTCTGTTTAATCTCGAATGCGGCTGCCCAAGACTCAGAACTTTGAGTAATTCCACGTTGTGTATAGTGAAGGGGCAATGAATTCTCCAGAATTTTCATATCACTTAGACTGTCTTAAATTTGCACTCTCATTAGGAGTATTGTGTCACATTGGATCGAGTTTGATGCCTGTGTTGTTCAGGGCCCGTTGGCAGGTTTTATGGTTTTTTTTGTCTTATCGTTAATTTTTCAAGCGAACGAAATACTAACTTCAATATAGTCCAGTTTATGCCGTAAGTTTTCGTTTATCATCATTCAATATATCAAATTATGAACTTATTCAAAACATTTATTTGAAGAATCATTTCAATTGTTCACACAAATACTAATTTTTAGCCTTTCTTCGGTTCAATGGGTTGTGCCGCTGCAATTGTTTTCACTTGTTTTGGTGCTTCTTATGGTACTGCTAAATCTGGTGTTGGTATTTGTGCCACTTGTGTCTTAAGACCAGACTTATTAGTTAAAAATATCGTTCCAGTTATTATGGCTGGTATTATTGCTATTTATGGTTTAGTCGTTTCAGTTTTGGTTTCTGATTCTTTGAAACAACAACAAGCTTTATATACAGGTTTTATTCAATTGGGTGCTGGTTTATCTGTTGGATTATCTGGTTTAGCCGCTGGTTTTGCCATCGGTATTGTTGGTGATGCTGGTGTAAGAGGTACCGCCCAACAACCAAGATTGTTCGTTGGTATGATTTTGATTTTGATTTTTGCTGAAGTTTTAGGTTTATACGGTTTAATTGTTGCATTATTATTGAATTCTCGTGCTACTCAAGATGTTCACTGTTAGTTTAATACACTGGAAATACATTCATCATAGCTAAACATCAAATTAACTCAATATCAAAAAATACGAATATTTAAAATTAATTTATTTCAAGTTTTTATTGGACTTTGTCTCAGTGAATTTTACTTAAATTTGTTTTATATATTACATCCATCTTACCTAATAATTAACTGAAAAATCATACTTTTTTATATTAAAATCTATAGAAAAGCCACTAACTTTATCTTATCAAGTCTATATATTTTTAAATTCTATTTCATCGAGGAGCTCTATGTGAAGCAAATATGCAAGTTATTTAGCTTTATCTACTATTATTTTCGTAGTTACATCATAGAAATTACAATTGTTTATACAAGACTTGTATTTATGCCTCTTCGAGATAAGTTCTGCTTATCTCGTTGGCTATACTTTTTCTCAATAATTTTAGTAAATCCTTCAAACTGTATGGTAATTCTATTTCATTTTTAGTCAATTGGTTTCTCCAGTCATATTCATTGTATCTAATGCTCTTTAAAATATTTTCCCTCATTGCATACTTGTAAAGTAATTCACCTTTCTCAAAATCTCTTCCGTCAACAATATTTTTATAATTATTGATTAATCCAATCAAAACGATCAATTCTTGTAAAGTTAATATTCTTGGTGATGATGGAATTGAAATAAATGGTAAAAGATTACTCAATAACAATGGGAAGAACTTCAAAGGTAAATGACTGAATTTTAACAATGAAATTAGTTTTATAATTGAACTTCTTATTGACCCTGATTTTTGAATGGTGAAAAATTGTAACAATATCGCATAAGGTGCTAAACATTGACGTACTATTGGATTTATTTCAAGGTTAGCTTTGTTGGAAACAATATTATTAATCAATTCATCTTCAATTGCTCCACCTTTGATTAACGAATTTTCAAATATCAACCAGCAATTATTTCGAACAGATGTAACATCATCACCCCTAGCAAACAAAGTCAATGCTTCGAATAAATATCCTTCATCCAATGATCTTCTTGCAGTTGTCTTGAAAATGATTTGCGCAGTTTGAGGAATTTCTAATTTTGAACAAATACTCAATACCCATTCTAAATCATCATTTGTTTTACAATAATAATTCGGTAAAAATTCTGAAATTGCTGCTCTTGATTGAGCGGAATGTGAATTAAATAATAACCCAATACCAATTGGAACTAATTCATTAGTGTTTAAACAATCAAACGCGTGATTTTTAAATAGGAAATCTGAGATTGTTGTATGTTCATGTTGAAAATTGCTTATATTTGAATAATCATTTGAGTACAATTTCAACAATCCTTTCGCTTCACAAAATTTTGCAATATACGCTGATGTTCCACTATCTAATTCTTCAATGGTTCTAATAACTTTTAGGAAATTATTTTCCAATATATCAATACATGTTGATTCCCATAAATTCTCTGAGTTTGGGATCATCAATGGCGGTTTTGTCTCTTTGGATATTTGATAGTATTCGTTATATAGCGATTCATCTTGAACCTGATATAATGACAATGCCACATACATCTCATACCATGTATCACAATGGTTTGCTATAGTCTTTGGTAAACCAGTTATAATACCAAATATATCGAATAACTCTTTTGCCATTAATTGATTTTTGAAATTTCCTTTACTTAAACTGTCTCTGACTTCACATGCTGCTGATTTCCATTCACTGAATTGCTCCTTTTTAATTAAATAGTAGTTGTTGATTATTGACTGCAAGTCGCTGATAGCCATGTATAAATCATTATCAGATTGAGTCAATTCTTCGAATTTAGACGTCTCTAATGCATTAGAAGCTTGGTTGAATAGCCCTCTTATAAGTAATCTAGGTATGTAGTCTGACCAGAATTCTGGATGCAAGTAAGGTTTGACAGATGTCATAATCAGCCTTGTATAGTCTATATCGGGAGAAGGATGAGCTCTGTTGATCCAATTCGCTAAGTGATTTGGTTTTTCAATTGCACTACCAGAAAAGTAGTTTGAATTGAGACAGTCCAAGATGTATAACAATTCTTCCAAATCAAAGATTCTTTCCTCATTCTCCTTTGATTCTCTTTTTTGATGTATCAAAGTGATTAAACTTTCGATTATCTTATCAAATGAGCTATTCAAATCGCTCATATCTGATCGACTGGATGACATGGATATCAATCCTATCGTAGGTTGTTGAAACTCCCTCAAATCTCCCAAGCTATCCATGACTTTGTATAATGATGTGATGTATTTGTTATATGAGTTGGATAAATCATGGCCTGGAAGATCCAATTGGTAAATTGTGGACTCTTGTTCATTAATTTCCAGATTCAGCTTGATATCAGGTCTCTGCGACGCGAACAAAACACCAGAAAATTGTATTGGGTGTAGTTTGAACTTCAAGCATTTCGCACTTTCCCGCCAGTCTTCTAAGCTCCTATCTATGGGCCCGTTGGAGTAATATGTGATTGGCACGTTTGATATCTGATCTCTGTCTGGCTCTTCATATTCATCGCCGTCTGGGATGTCAAGCATCTCGATTTCATCATCCTCTGGGAAACTTTCTGTTCCAAATTTCATCGTGTGTCTCTGGGCAGCTGATTAGTACCTCAACTCTGGATCTGTAACGCGGTTAACTTGGCTCCAAAATCCACTTCAACTTGGTGTTTTGGTTCTTTGTTTTGGTCAGAAAACCTCTTTTTTTCAGCTTCAAATTCGCGGGTAACCGCCCATCGAAATCTACAAAAAAATATTTATTTTTATTTCAGACGCTCTGAAAAGGTTTGGAACCGTCCATATTTACCCACGGTTTACCTCAGTTGTTTGACAAAATGGTATGTTCTTTTGCGCCTCGCTGGTTTTCCATTCCGTGATTTATACTAACTCTTTTTTTTTTCAGGAACTTACTACATCTGAAAGCGTAACACGGTTCCTTCGTGCTAAAACGACGAAGACTTCAGAGGTAATAACCACTTCAAATCAACTTTTGGATGGGGAAATTGATGTTTACTTCCCAGGGAAAGAGCTTTTCGTGTTTGAATTGGTGTGTGACCGCCTTAATGACCCGAAGAATAAAGCTTTCAGATTGGAACCCCAGTTCTGGGATTTGTTCCAAGACCTTTGGCTCAGATTGCAACTGGATGCAACCTCCAGATATAGAGTGTTCAAAAAAATCAAATTCCTAGAGTTAGTCTCTTTGGCCTATTCTGACATGGTTTCAGATAATATATCTCTCGAAGCGTCGGTCAAGTTGCTTTCAAGCACTATTCGTTCCTCATTATGCGTTATGAAGGATTCATTTGTTGAGATCGATGAAAATATATTCATCGCTATCTTTGCAAACTACTTGAAGACAATATATGGTTTGCTAACCTCTGACTTCGACGACTGGGAACTAGTCATTGAATGGAATCTCCATATGAATAAACTTTTCCACTTATCCAATCTTAATTACCTCAAATATAATAAGAAAACTACATCAAAATTCACAACGGACTGTCTCGCAACCTTATTGAACGTGGTGATATTACAAAAAAATGCAGCTACAGATCTTCTTGATAGCATAATGAACAAAGTCATATTCACTAGAGAATCAATCGTCAATTTAAAATTCAATACTGATTTGCTTGTGAAAGATAAATCTGCCAAAATAGAATCGTTGAATTATTTTTTCAGCTCATCAATCAAACCATTATCCAAATCAGATATAAAAACTTGTGAAGAGATATTCATTTGTATCACGGCTTCATATCCAAATACCTCAGAATTATTGTTATCCAACTTATCACAAGCAAATAGAACTTTATCGATGGATTTTTTAACATCAATCATGGAGAGAGAAATCAATTCGGCTTCACAAAACTGGGGGATGATATCACATTTGATAGATTTGGATGTCGATATTGCTTTAACGTATTCTGAAAGAATATTCAGCATGGTGGCTGCTCAAAAATACGAATCGTCTTACATGATTGGTGAGAAATTAGCGGAAGCATACATCAGAGCAAGGGAATTCACGAAGTTTTTCTCGATATGGAGAGATTCCATAAAATTAAATGAGTCCTTATGGGGATCACAAGAATTTTCTATCATAATATCCAGCAAAGTACATAACTTTTCCCCTAATCAGATTGCTACTTTGGTAAATGATTTAGTCAAGGAAATCAAAGATGAATCATATTTGATTTTACTCTCATCGATAGTTCAAGGTTTATTCATATGTCAACCAGTCACTAAGAAAGTAGCTGAAAAATGCTTCAAACCTATATTTGAAACTAAACAGGAAGGACATTACATCTGGAAATTAAGATACCAATTACTATGCTTATATCCAGATTTTTTCGAATTTTCGGAGAATTTGATTGAAATAGGAACCAAGTCAAATGATTCCTCAGAATTCTTATATTATACCATGTTCCGTATACGTGAAACCCGTGTTTTTGAAATCACATCATTATGCTCAAAATTTGTCAAATTAATTAAAAAGAGGCATGAGCTTTTGTATACGGTATTCAATAGATGGTTGGTGCTCATAAATAATGTATTTGAAAGAGAAGACACTATTTCCCTTATCAAGATACTATTTGAACAAGAGATTGTTTCAAATAAAATACTCAAGAATGAAAATTTCTATGAACAAAAAAATCTCACAGATGCTGCAATTTCCTTAATCATAGATTCCTTGAAAGCTGCAAAAAATATCTTATCCACCTTGAATGTTATCAAGCTGATTCCAAACCAATGTTTTTCACGTCATTCTAAGGATGAGCTTCTTGATATAGTCTATAAGATAGCTATAGAGGATAAAGGTGATAGTATTGCCTTGAATTCAAGACAAGTTTTATATCATTTATTAGTACAACCTACATTCAGATCCACAATTGAAATGGATCATAAAGCCATTGGAATTCTTCTCTCATCTTCTGATAAATATAAAGCTGAAGCAATCCAAATATTTGATTTGTTATGGACCCACCACCTTCAACAATATAATGAGAAACTCAATAAGAAATATATCAAGAAGCTTTTATCTCAATTGGAAAAATATTTTGAAAAGAAAAAATTCAAACGTGTTGATCCTCCTTTTGAAATAGCTTTAACTATATTGACAAATAAATCTAGTGCCGCTGTTATCAAAGAAATACCGAAGTTACTTGAAGACTTCATATCTGCCGTTAATAAGTTGTTGAGACGTCATATAAAAGCTCAAACAAATGAAGATTACTCCGAAGTATCGTGGTTACTCGATTGTCTTTATAATGTTCATTCAGTTACCCCTTCAAACGTTGAGGAAACGTACAACATAGTTAAAAATGTTGGTGCTTCAAGTTCTCAAATCTCTAATGAGAGAATCAAGGTGAACTTGTTTAAGCTACTCACTCAGACTGCTAAGTTGGATACAAATTCGTCTTACCATATGATGGCATTGTATATTGTTGTAAGAGGTCAATTCAGTGATTCCTCTGATAGCATGCTCATTTCCTTGAAAGGGTACTTATCAAGATTGCCAGAAGAAACTTTTACGGATTCTTACCATCTTTTATTATACTCTATCAAAACAACTGATGATAGTATTGAACATATGATTGAGATATTGGTGTATTTTATGAGAACTGTTAAGAGAGAATACAGTCTCTCTCAAGATTTATTTGCTAAATCGCTAGCCGTCATTTTATCAAAATATGATTCTATCAAAGCTAGTAGATCTATAGAAAGGGTTTTGGGTACTTTGAAAGTCAATTTGACAGAGATATCATGGTGCTTTACACAATACTCATTTGAGTTGACATTAACTCTTTTAACTAAGATTGCATATTCCTTGAATAACGAAGAAAATACGATCAACGTGATAGAAATCTATACTCTCGCTACACATGTCATGTCGCATATAATTTTGTTCCACAGGCTTAGATTATCGAATCGTAACCATTTGGTCATCTCCCTCTTCAAATCATTGATGGAATGTTTAACTTTGAAAAAGAAAGAGGAACCATCACCAATAGCTTCGTCTAAAGAATGTGCTGCTGCTTTTGCAAGATTATTGAGCAATTTATGTGAACCACAAAACTCAAATGCCAAAGAAACAGACTCGTTAACATCATCTTCAAGTGTGATAAAGAGAGCATTAAGAAAACATCTTCCGATATTATTGACTAACTATGTGTACTTGTCTTTACGTTATGTTTTCCAAAGTGAAATTAGAGCAGAGATGCTTCCAGGTATCTTTACAATATTTGATGTCTTGTCACAGCCCGAATTACTTTTGGTGAGCTCTTCATTAGATTTACCTGGTAAAACATACTACAAGACATTATACGATGAGTATAAGAAATTTGGTAAATGGAAAGACGAATAAATTTTATTTAAAAACTAATGCATACTTCATGTTTATTTGTTCTCATTGTTCTTGTAGTGGTATATACCTGTTTTCATCTCTGTGTAGTATTTTTCCCAAACCCTTCCGTATATTTTGACCTATTATTAACATCACTTCCCATATTTGAGCATCCATATCATAAACAGGAGCCTCAGGATCCATCAAATTGTCATTATTATTGTTGTGTGTTATGTATTCATAGCGTAATATATCTTTTCTCGTTATCAATCCAGCCAAGGCGCCAGCATCCTCCACAAAAATCACTCTTGGGCCAAGTTTGTGGAATACATCAAGAGTGAACTCTAAAGGTGACTCAACATCAACTGTAAGAGGCGCCGTATTAACTAGTCTTGAAAAATCAATTTCTGTGGATATAGGTGTATCTGAATTTGACGTTGATGGAGCACTTATATCCAAATGCTGGAATATACAAATAGCATCATCTGGTATAATTCCAAACGCGTCCTTTTCATCTATCTTATAATTCAAATCACTCTTTGATATGTATCCTATTATATGTTTGTTTTGAATAGTGTCTATGATTGGGAATCCTGAATATGATGTGTTTGATAGTATGGCTGACAAATTTTTATAAGGCATGTTGTACAAATATAATGGGATAACAGCTCTTGTCATTGCCTGAGATGTGGGGACATTGAACACATGTTCTTCCTTCGTATCGATGAATGGTAGCCCGTTAAATTTAATCATTTGGTCAGCGATCCCACCGTTTCCCCATTTATCGTTGATTGACTTTGTTATTGAAACAACAATCATAGTAGGGATAATGTAGCGTAACGCACCAGTCAACTCAAACATTATAACAACAACAGTGACTGTCAAATGGGTAATCCCACTCAATGCAGCACCAGCTCCCAAGAAGGCGTAAGTACCAGGAGTGATACAACTAGTGTCGCCTCTGCAAGCCCGGAAATAAGTAACATCAGGGTGAGCTCTCTGTAAAGCCTGGACGATGATCCCAATGGCTCTTCCAAATGTGGCACCTGCCGCCATCGAGGGTACAAAGATACCTGCTGGTACTTTACAACCATAAGTGACTATCACCAACAACATTCTAACGATGGTTGCGAATATCAAAGATGTGAATAGTTGGAATTGTCCTTCTTCTAAGTTGCATGATATGTGATCCCAGCCAGTACCGCATTCGTGAAATAATATTTCCATACTTTCAGTCATATCAAGTCTTAAGAATTCGTTGAAATACGAAAACATTGAAGTCAAAGCGGCTAAAATGACAACTTCTCGAACAGCATAGGTGGCCAAGTATCTTTTCCTAAAGGCAACAACTTTGATATTGAATTTACAAACAATTATACCGTAGACACCTCCAAATATACCTAAGATGATGTAAAATGGCACTTCAAAAAAATACCAATCTTTGTCGTAACTAACTTCAAACATTACCAACTGACCAGTTCTGAAAGGATTTATGGCAGATAAAGCACTTGTTGCTACCAACGCACAGAAATATGATCTCCACGTAGTTGATAATTGAAAGACACTTGATATTTCCTCAATCGAGAATAACACTCCACCCATCGGCGATCCAAAGGCCACTGCTACACCTGCAGCGGCAGTAGCTGATAAGAATTCTCTTGCCTTTGAAGCGCTTGTCCTATACTTGGAAAATAACTTTGCTATTGAATTACCGACGCAAACAGCATAGTGAACACTAGGACCTTCTTTACCCACACTTAGTCCGGATCCGATTGCCAAGGGTAAACCGATACTTTTGATAAGTAAAGTCCACCAGCCCAAGAATCCCTTCATTACGAACCCAGAAATGATACATTTGATCTCTGATATACCTGAACCAGCAGCAGATGGAGAATAATATTTCACTAATATAGCAGAAATGAAAGCGAACAAAATGGATGATAAGACAAACATGAAATAATTAATGATGCCCCATGATGACCAAGGGACCCATTGGGTGCAAGACTCCTCTTCTTGGCCCCAACAACAAAAAGTCTTGGTTAAATAAAATTTATTCGAACAGTGACCTGTTTTGACACTGACAAGCCAGGCAGTTATGATATTCAAGCACGCAGCAATACAGCCAATGATCACACCCATGATAGTGAGGACAAGCCAGCTCTGTGTAGTAGAATAGAACTTGTTCATAAGGGAGCTTCGCAAGTAGCTTGAGCTCTGTGCTGTCCTTGATCTCCTGTTGTGCTCTTTCAAATCATCTTCTATCCAGTCCACCGTGGTGAACTCTTCAAACTTCTTGACTTCTTTGATATCGTCCTGATTTATCCACGAGCCAGTGGCCCGATTTCTTAGCACTGGCTGTGTTTGCGGATGTGTGTCCATTATGTTGTGATGCTTAGCAATGGCTGTTTCTTGGGCACTCACTGGTTGTGTCTTTGACATTTGGACCCAAATAATTGTTCTGGATATTAGCTGTGTCATCGGCGCTCGCAACCAACGGGTTCCAATTTCCAGCCGTTTTTTGATAACGAGAGATCGGGCAGATGAAGAGGAAAAGTGTTTAAGGAGCAGATTGCGCTCTTTCTTTCCTATAAAATGGGTGGAATATACTGCTTTTTAAATTTTGAATCTTGATACACCATTATAAAGGATAAATTATAATAGTCAGCGAGAAAAATGGGAGCCAAGATCGTAGTTATAGGGTGAGTTACAGCTCCAAGTTCAAACTTCGTATCGCTCTGTTCACATAATACTAACCTCACTTTATATGGCTGGTGTTGCTGGACTCACCACTGCGTTATTACTGCTTGAAAAAGGTCACGATGTATCGATTGTTGCCAGAAACCTACCTGGGGACCTCCATCCAGATTACACCTCCCCGTTCGCTGGCGCTCACTGGTCAAGTTTGGAATCTCCATCTTCGGTGATTAGGGACTATGACAAACCATCGTACCATAAGTTCCTTGAATTAGCCAGAGACCCGAAATCTGGTATTAGTCAAGGTCAGCAGTTCAAGTACTCTAGTGATGAAGACACTGATACTAAGCTTCCTTGGTATAGGGATTTTGTTGATGATTTCAGAGAGCTTAGAGAAGACGAGTTGCCTGAAGGAACTATTGCTGGCTATACTTATAAACGGCTTGTGATATCCACTACTGACTATTTGTTCTTCTTGTTACAGAAAGCTGTTGATTTGGGCGGAACGTATAAGAGAGTGAATTTGAAGCACATCAACGATGTGTACGAATTACACCATACCAAAACCAAACCTGATTTCATTACCAATTGTTCTGGGTTATTAGCAAGAACGCTTGGAGGTGTGGAGGATAGTAAGATGTACCCGATAAGAGGTCAAACGATATTAGTGAGAAACTTCTCCCCTAAATTGATTTATGTGAAAGGGTTCCCTTCGTACCCTGAGGAAACGTTGTACATCATGCCTCGAGGAGAAGGTGGTACTACTATCGGAGGATGTTTCCAGCCACGAAACAACGACAAGGCAGTGTACTACGACATGGTTGAACGGATCAAAGAAAGGGCATTGAAGTACTGTCCTGAGTTGGTAGACCTGCGTTATGGTAACGACTCCAAATTGGATACTGTCAGGTACAATGTTGCGTTCAGACCGGGCAGAGAAGGCGGTCCCAGACTCGAGGTGGACCTCAATAACAAGAGCATAGTGCACAATTATGGTGCAGCCAGCGCCGGGTACCAATCCTCGTACGGAATGAGCGAGAAAGTTGTCCAAATGGTGGAGCAAATGTGGGTCAAGTCTCATTTGTAGTGGAATTGAAATGAATAAATTCTTTTTGCGGAACATTTTGTAGCAAATAAAATAAAAGAAGTGTCGGTGACCGTGTTCGAACTGGGCGCGATTACGTCATTTTAGATAAGAAAATTGAAACAAGTGGAAATATTTCAGGAGTTCTTTCTTCTTCCAGGTTCTAAGTTCTAACGACATATAATACATTTCCAGCTTGATTATTTCGTTGTTTGGATCACTGAAACTTTGACACTGGCACAGTGACATATCGTTGAACTCCAAAGCGCAGCGTGTCTTTACACTTTTAACTTACAATTTACAATTTACGGGGCTGAAGCATCACATCAATCGATCCACTTCTATATTGTTTTGATCAACTTATTTGAAGTCATTCCAGATCCTCATAAAAATACTCTGGCTCCCCTTTTTTAAGAATACTATAAAACTATAGAACATTACGTTGAATTCCACAAATTCATACGACAAATTAATTCAAATACAAACAGCATGACAAACCTGGAACCAGTAATAGTGAAAACTGGCTTCTTCGTGGGCAAAGGCCTACTCTATTTCACATCCATATTTGTAAGTCTAGGCGTTTTCATATTTGGCTTTGACCAAGGTTTAATGAGTGGTCTTATCACAAACTACTATTTCAGAAACTATTTCAACAATCCTTCGCCTGCTCAAATTGGTACCATGGTGGCTATCCTAGAAATAGGTGCCTTTATCTCATCATTGATGGTGGGGAAAGTGGGTGATCTGTTTGGAAGAAGACGTACTATCAGATACGGTGCCTTTATTTTTGTCGTTGGTGGGATCTTGCAAACAACAGCTACGAACATCTACATGTTAAGTGCTGGAAGATTCATCAGTGGGTTGGGAGTAGGTCTACTCTCAACGATCATTCCGATCTACCAGCTGGAAATCTCGCCTCCCCTGAGTCGTGGGAAGTTGGCATGTATTGAATTCACAGGTAATATCTTTGGATACTCCTCCTCGATATGGGTGGATTATTTCTGTTCTTTCATTGAAAGTGATTATTCATGGATAGTTCCATTATTAGTGCAATGCGTAATGGGGAGTTTATTGTTCTTTGGCTCATTTGCTATAGTCGAAACACCACGTTGGTTATTAGATAATGACCACGATACTGAAGGCATGATTGTGTTGGCAGATTTGTACTATGAAGGAGATGTCTCAGATGAAAGAGCAACAGATGAATACCGTTCTATCAAAGAGAACGTATTATTGAGTAGAATGGAGGGTGAGAGATCATATTCATATATGTTTAAAAGATATAAAAAAAGAATCATCATTGCCATGGGTTCCCAAGCTTTTGCTCAAATGAACGGTATCAATATCATTTCGTATTATGCTCCAATGGTTTTCGAACAAGCAGGTTGGTTAGGCCGTGACGCTATATTAATGACCGGTATCAATTCACTAGTTTATATCTTGAGTACGATTCCACCATGGTATTTGGTCGATAGTTGGGGGAGAAGAAGCTTACTTTTAACAGGAGCATTTTTCATGGGAATCCCATTATTTTTGATATCATACTTTATGTATATAAATATTCCAAATACTCCAATTATCGTGGTCTGTCTAGTTATCGTTTACAATGCTGCTTTTGGATTCTCATGGGGGCCAATTCCATGGTTGTACCCTCCTGAGATTTTACCTACTACAATTAGAAGTAAAGGTACTTCATTATCAACTGCTTCTAACTGGGCTTTCAATTGGTTGGTTGGTGAAATGACTCCAATATTACAAGACACCATTAAGTGGAAGTTATACTTAATTCCTGCCACATCCTGTTTCATCTCAATATTAGCTGTTTACGTTATTTTCCCAGAAACCATGGGCTTGCAATTAGAAGATATGGATTCAGTATTTGACGATAGTTCATCTATCTTTAGTTTCCATAACTCAGGCTCAAACCTTGGAGGGACCTCAGAAGCCGCTTCAATAAGAAGTGGGTTTTCAGATAATAATTATAGATCCCCAGCTGCAATTGCAAGAGATCATTCATTAAGACCTGAGTACAACATCATAAACTCTGAACATACACCATTGCTACCACAAATACCAAGTTTCATTACAGCGGCTCCTGGATCACCAGTATTATATCCTTCTCAATCAAATGCTTCAATCCCACAAATTGAACCACCAGATTATCCTGCAATTTTAGCATTCAAGAAAAAAAACGACTTTATCAAGACAAGTAGTGAAACTATTCAAAACTTATTCGGCAAAGCATTTAAAAATAACGATGATACTGAACTGAATGCAGGCTCTTCCAGTTAATTAGTGGTGTATATATAAATATTATATTTAAGGCATCATGAATATAAATATGGCAATTAATTCCTAGCTGATAATATTAATATTATAATAATTAATATATAACTGAGAAAAATTAATTATATCATTTTCTGTTTTATGTTATTTTCTGGGTATATGAGTAAAAATCTATATAGCGACGTTGACAGTACTTATAATCACTATATATATGTTAGCTAGTTGCGCGCCGCTTGATCGACTTACATAATTATTAAATTGGAAGAAACTTCTATATATAAGCACGCATAATATACTTAACTATGATGGTATAATTATAAGTACGTGAGAATCAAGTGACCGAAAATGCAAAAACAATCCTATAACCTGTCTTGCCTACTCACTAAAACTCTCTTCTAGTTGTTAAACACTTTTCTCTATTGGAGAGCATGGGGATTGATTTTTTTCTTCAAACAACCAAAGATTCCACCCACCTATATATAATATAGAAAATAACAAAAATTAAGCTAGAAAAGTAAATCTTGCCTGTCTCCTTATGGTTTTGGAGTTTTGCAACCATTTTCCAAATATGCTGACTAATCAATTATTTGGTTCTTCAAAAAAAGAAAATACGACCTCGGTGAGGATTGAACTCACGATCTTGTGATTAACAGTCACACGCCTTAGCCAGCTTGGCCACGAAGTCTGTTTTAGATGTAGCGTTTTTTTTTCATGACAGGTATTTATTGACAAAAATGGATTTTAACCTCCAGAGAGCCTACGACATTTAACATCTATGTTATTGAATGTCTTAAGTCCAAAAAAAAAAATGGTTGTTCAAATTGTTATATTACTTTTTATTATATATTATCAGGAACGAGGGGGGATTTTTTGGTGGTTAGGTATTTAGCTAGGATGTGTCTAGTTAGATAAGTCCCACACTGTCTGTTTATGTTAGTTATATATATATATAACTAGCCAAGGCTTGCCATGAAGGCAAGCCGATAATTGAAGATAATTGTATAAGTAGAAGTACTGTAGTTGTACATAATTCGCGATATATATAATTTGATCAATTATATAATTAAAATTTCAATTCAAATTAATTACAGCTCGCGGTTTGATCAATGGTGACTAATTTATATATACCTATGTTGTTTAAAATATTAATATAATTATTGGAAATTAGATTATGATCTTCCTCATATATATCTCTTGAGGATGAATTAATTGCAGGATGCAAGACATAATTAATTAACATAATTTCATGCGCCGCCAGCAGCTATATTATAAAGATTAAATTAATGTATATTTAAAGCTAGAATATATTATATGAAATTGAATATGAAATGAAAAATTATCAATGTTATAATAATTTATTATAAATATTAATAATTACGTACAATATGTAATCTTTAACATTAATTCATGTTGCGGCCCGTAAGGAGTCAAATTTAGCATGTCAAGCGAATGACTATAATCCAAGGCAATGTTTGAATGATTAGAAGAATTGTATTCTTTTTATAACGTTTTGCAACCACTTTAACTTAGAGCCCAACTATTATCGACAACTTGGGCCCGAAACCTGAGAAATTGAGTGAAAAAAGTAAATAAAAGTTATTAAATCAAGTTAGTATTCTCGGGTTCACTACCGTATTCGACCGGATCATGAAATTTTGCAACATCTCAATTTTACTCTTGATGTGTGTTCTAATTGTAAATAAATCGTATTCTTTCAAATAACAACTCGAGTACCTTCTATAAGTGGCTATATAAACGTAAACGGTTATGCCTACAATAGCGCCAAATTTTGCAGTATTTGATCACCAATATTAATTTGAGCCGGATCACGTAAAAGTACAGTTGGTATTCATCATGAGGTAAACTCTAGATACTGTACGTTCCAACTATATTATTAATTATAGACCAGCCCTAGGCTGATATACAGTGTCATGCGGTAAATTACACTCTCGATAGTAGATGCAACGTGCTACTATGATCTATAATATCATCACCCACCCATCAAACCTACTCATTTTTAATCGATCATGTTAGGTGAGATAAAAGTGATCCTGTTGCTTTACTTCTTGTAGAATTGGATTGACGTGTCTGAAATGAAGTATTCGCTCGGGTAAAGAAGGTATCCTCATGGTTTGAGCTCTCTACCTGTTCCTAAGTTTGAAAGTGATTCAATATCCTGATATATCAGTTTGAAGTATCTTTTCACACATATCATTATCTCCTCATTTCTCAATTTGCTTTTGATTAGATTGTTAGTTCTGTATCTTCTTATAAACGTATTCTTCATGTTTTTCAATAATATTCTAGACATGATTAAATTTAATCATAAAGTCTCCTTCGTTAAGATTCCCCACTAATTAATTATTCTATACAAATTTATTTTATAATTCAATATTTACTGAAATACTTCACGTAATTAATTTTCTAACGATTATATTGCAACCATTAATTATGAGGATGATATAATATATGTGCAAAACTTTTATTTCATATTATCTAATTCCAGCAAACATAGTATACATTTGCTTAACCCAGTACAAAGTTTGTAGCATTTTCATAACTGATCTTGTTTGTGGCAAATTTATGATAGGTTAATCCTATTTCTGACAAATAGACTGACTGGGTTCTTCTAGGCGTATTTCTTTCCAGCTTCTTCGTTCCATTGTGATGTTATCTTATCAATTTTTCAGACATCTTTCCATCTTCGAGAGTTTGATTTCTAACCAGGTAAAGTTTCTTTTGCATATTAAGTTTATCCTTTTCATCAAATTTCTTGTTCGTCGATTCAGAGCTTATAGTTTGGTTGGCCAATCTCCATTCATTCATATCGACCTCTGCAAATAAATTTGCTTCAGTTATATTTCCCATGGTTAACTTCTTCCAAGCTTGAATGTAAAAATTGCATCTAATCGTGTACCATTTATCTGTGTCATTATGTTTATCTATTGATGGACATTTATAGCCTTCCAGTTTATATACCATTTCTTTCTTTTGGAAGTTGATTTGTGTAGTATTTTTATATAGGATAATAATTCTTTATGAGTATATTGCAGCCTTTTTTTTCTGTCTCTTGGGCTTACTGATTTGTAGCGATTAATTCTCTGATCAATCTTCTGTCGTATCAAAATTCTGATCGGTTGCAGGTAATATTTAGTGTCTTTTTGGTTTATCATATCGACTACCCGTCTGGCTCTATTGACTTTGTATTTGGATACTGAGATCATACAGTTTGTATCCCCCATTTATACATAATTCCATTAGTATTTCATGTCCAATATTCTGGTCTGTATAAGTTACTGCTTTTATAAGGGCCGAAGTTATATAGTTATCGACTGATCAATTGCTTTGATTTCATGATCACCCTTCTGATCTATAATATAAATTATATATGTGCACATGGAAATTAATTATTTTTCAATCAAGTAATCAATGATATGGCGTTGAGCAGATTATTATTCAACAGTAGTGTCATGGTTTCTTTAATTAATTAAATGATTCTCAACATTTTCTGGGGCTTCATATATTGGAGCTGATATACCAGTGAAATATATGATACGACCTTCTCTAGTTTTCATATACACCTTTTGAACCTCTTTGTTAAGCAACTTCAATTGGCTGATCAACATAAACTTCAATGAATTGTAAACCTTCAGCAGCATGTAATACTCTAGCTTTATCACGGTCTTGTCTGTACGGAGAAATGAATGAAGTAGCTATAATATTTATATGTTAATTTGACATATTGATCATCATTGAATAGTTTCGAAACTTCTGATCAGCAGCTATACTATGACGAATATTTTAACATTAGGTCGATTATAATGTAAATTCAGACTCTAAATCATGAAAATCCCAATTATCTTTATTTAAACGTACGTCTAATCTTATGTTTTCATCATCAAGGATTCAAGACGGTAACTTGTAAGCACCAATACCATGTTGTAATAATTAGAATTGTTCTAAAGCACAGGCAAAGGATTATAGTACTATATAGATATCAGTATTTGACAATAGCAATTTGCAACCACTTTAACTTTACTAAAGTCTTGCTACTTTACTTTTAACTTCTTGTAGCATTGTATACACCATGAAAATTGAAATGAGGTATTTTAGTCTAGACTCTCAGTCTTCAGATAATAGATTACTATTTGAACTTGTTACTTTCGGGTCCTTGTCATATTGATGACTTGATATTTATATGGTGATCGGGGATTGAATTAATTGCTAACATGAAACTGCAGACTAATATGTGATCGGCATTTGAGTTGTTGCATGAACTCTGCTCTTTTAGTTATGAGCCTTGGTATTTCACTTTTTGAAAAGGTTGAAATAATGAGATAGAAACATGGCTGTAAAGAAATTGAGAAAAGATATGAAATATTCAGTAAGTGCATTAGAGTGGGGAATTTTATAAAGACTAAGACTCTTCACTTGAGTTTTTGTTTAAAATGGATATTCGTTCAAGGAGTGAAAGTTAATGCAGCCGAAAAAAGCGCAAATTTGAGATACATAAAGTAACATGAAAATTGGACAGAGGTTTACTCATTCTGAAAAGTTCACGTATAAAAAAAATATTAACTATGGAACTCTCATGTCGGGGATTCAATGTACATGCCAATCGTGACAGGGATTTGCCATGATGATATATTCAACTATGATTATGCAGTGACACAAAATCTTGCTGCAAAAAAACGTATTGAATCTATATATATATATTAGGATATTTAATTAATTATATTTTATATTATTTTATATTATTTTATTTATTATATTTATATATATATTCATGAATGTAATTGTAGGAGGAAGCTGAATCAATTACTCATAATTTCATCCGGCTCTTCTGCCTCATCTTCAGTTTCATCCCGAAAAACCATATACGCAGCTAATTCAGTCTCCTCAATCAGAACAACAGATCTATTAAGCTCTTGACCATCCTCCCTTTCAAGTTTTCTCTTCTTCATAACTTTTGCAGCAAGAATCCAGTCCCCTTTGGTGAGTCTCAAAAGCTTACTGAAGAATAATCCACAAGCATTACAAAGAGATCCCTCACCGGAAGGACCTCTTCTCCATTGAAGCTTGTTAGTATATTTGCACTGTCTGCAAATTTTGAAGCGCTTTGTAGACAATCTCCTCTTTGAAAGAGGTTCTCTTCTGTGGAATGGTTCAGAATTTTTTGATCTAGCAGTAGTATAATCACTATCTGAGTTTAAACTTGGCTCTTGATTTGTATCAACTGACACTGTATCTAGATCTGGTGTTTGTGCAGCTGTTTGGTTTACCCATTGTTGTCTTCGGTGTTGGTAGTTGGTTCTGGACTGAATCCTCGTTTGACCATGAAGTGTGTGTTCTGAATGGAAATTGTTATTTTCAGCATGCTTATTTTCCCGTTTATACTCTTCAATTTTTTGAATATATTTCGTCCTTCTAAAAGACTCGCTTAATCTAATGGATAAGCCTAAAAACCCATCAAGAACTCCATCCAGAACATTAGATTTGTCGAGCATCCCTTTATACTGAGGTGATTGGAGCATGCTTTCCATCGAATGTTTCAAGTGTTCAAGCTCCTCTAATGTTTTGTTGTTACTATCAGCTTCTTGTGCGGATGATAACAAGTTTTCAGTCATAGGATTTTCATTCAATATTGTCCCAACATGCGCTAAAAGATCAAGGTTGCGGTTGTCTATAGGTGGCCTAATGGTAGAGCGACATGCAGAAGTTTTAAAATAAATAGTTGATGATATTGGGCGTATCGGTGGGAAATTCGAAGCTGCACGGGCTGATTCAATATATTCTGCAGCATCAATTAGCATCTGAATTTTTTGATCCTGAAAGTTAGATTCAGAGACGTTCTTCGTTCGGCGTGATCTTTTTGGATAATTTGATACCTTGAACTTTGATGTGTTGTGTTTCATTTTGAAGTTGCTATAACTATTTAGAATTTTGGCTCAGATTCTTCTTGAACTGAAAGAATAATGAATCAATATATATGCATAGATCTCTATGAAATTTATAGTAAGAATAGATGTGATATCAAGATAAATTGCAGATTAGCGGCTCTATATATATCAATACCTACCAGACTGGAAAATGGGATTTAATACCAAAGAAATGCTATATCATAGCAAAACTAGTTATATATAGTTTCCGTTTTTTCTTCTGCAACTAATATTATAAGGCGAACTTATTCTTTCTGGTCGGTTTGATATTTCGATATGCTTTTAAAATTTCAAGGAAGTTGTACAGAGAAACTATGGGAACCAATACATTCGTCAATTTTTGGATGGCGTATAGCTAGAGCCCCTAATACTTATACATCCCATATAATGGATACTCTTTAACTAACAGTTTAAAGGCTGCGGGGGCGTCGGTTTTCATGGTGACGTCTGTATACAATTTGAACACTTTTAATTGCAGTATATATATATAGCTGCTACAACATGTAACCACAAAATACAACCGTATACTGATGAAGAGAAAGTTCCTCTTATTAAGTTATAATGAACTATGAAAGATATACCGCAAACCTCTAGAGTCTCATGTTTGTGTCGTAAACCGTTTTTATAATTGTTTTTGTGATATTTAATTTGCAACCAATGCGGCTCAGATTGACGTTTTACGTCGAATTAACACGATTCACGAACTACCTGGACTTGGAGTTACGAGCTTCTTATTAAGTTGGAATAACTCACGATACGAAAGAAATGTTAGCTGCAATTATCAATATTTTAAATTTATTGCTGTTTTGAAACTAGTGAGGTTAATATTACACTTCAATTTATCTAGTTAAGAGCACCACTGAATTCTACCAGCTATCGCTTTAAAAATTCCTATATATCCCGACGCAACAATTATCTAGAAAGCCTAGCTTACTGCACTTTCTCTCTTCTGTCACTGTGTAGCTCTCTTGCTAGACAAGTTGATAACGTCACATGATGTGCCGGTAATACCTAATTGTTTAATACCAGCATATTCACATTTCCCAAATTTGGGTCAGCAGAATAGCCGGAGCTCTTTCAACTATTACAGATATTGGATGTTGGAGCAGTAGGGAGATCAGTCGAGTTTGCAGAAATTGATGTAGATACAAATATTGCAGTATTTGTAACTTGTATAAGAACTTATATAGATCCTTCTGGATCGAATAAGGGAGTAATGCGCGGTGAATTGAATTCTCTGACTATGAACTGCAACCTGCTACTATTGCCAGATCATTGATATATAACTTGTGATATTCATTGAAGTAAAATCTTTTGGCCAAATAATTTGTGGCAATGGAAACTCTGCGATGTTTAATTAAGTCGCGGATGGCCAGAAGCATTGATTAATTAGTTGTACTTAAATGTTGTTGATTCTTTGTAATGCCCATAAATTTATATTCTTGATCATGTGCAGTTAGATAATTTGGTGTATTTAAGACGATGTAGTGCTGAAAATAGCTATAATATATCTTTTGGAAACGGTTTTCAACGTGCAGCGTATATAGTTGATGTTATTATTGTTAATTAGTAAGTAACACAAATATTCTTTTTGCTATATTGAGTTTCTTTTTGAGTCCAAGCTGCTGGGATAGATCAAAGATCAATGTTTGTAACCGAAGAGCTTATCATTCCAATATAGCTGCGCTTTAAATTTGAATAAACACCTAATTGGGGTATCTGGTGAGATGATCACAGAACTTATCCATACTGCTCAGTCGTCGAGAGTCGAGACTTGAAATCGTCTTGAGTCTTGACTCTTAACGTCAGGCCCGCCAGATCTTTCAAATAGACTCTGAATAATATTTTCGGTCCACAAGTGGAGTCTAGATCATCCTTGTTTGTGGTAACTGGTTGGAAGTTGGAAGTTGGACATAGTTAGTGTAATAATACCTAACCATTATATAAGGTATAAGATTAAGAAACGCCGAAATAGTAACTTTGAGTTACGGAAGTTTAAAGAGGTGGTGTGTTAGTGTAATAATGCCTAACCACATATAAGGTATGAGATTAAGCAATACCGGAATAGTAACTTTGAGTTACGGAAGTTTAAAGAAGTACTCATGATAGCAATCTAAGAGACTTTCCCGTAGAATAAGTACATATATATATATATAGATTAGGATATCCAGGAAATTAGAGAAGAATAACAAGAAGTGTCAAGAACCTGAAGAAGAAGAACAAGGACAATAATGAAGTCAACGAGAATATAAGAATCAACATCTAATTATATTCTGTAACATAAGTACTTAACTTAGTTCTCAAATATGGTAACATCAACATATAGCAATATAAATTTAATCCCAGCTTTCGGTGCCAAGTTCAGCTACATCATGCCGTCCCAGAACAGCTTAGAAGATGCTGAAATTTATAGAGAGTTCAATACCTTGATAACCATTTCCTTACTGGATCTGGTGGAACCTACATTACTACTCACTAGCATTGAAATGTATAAATGTGAATGTATTAAAATGTATAGATGTTTAAGATTAGAAACTAAGAGCTGACAGTGAACACACAAGTACCCACCCCCAAGAATTGAACTAAAAATTATTTTCTTCAGAATTGAATATTGAAACTAATCAATATTGATGTGTATGGATTTCAGGAACATGTTCAACCTTAACTAAAGGTCTATAGATTGGTTTCCACATTTGTGATTTAACCCAAACAAGACATTTATCGAAATCTCTCGGAACTTTCACCTTACCGCCGCTTGGCCTATTTTCATTCTCAACCATTGCTAAACCTTCTTTTATCAGCTGTAATATCACGGCGGTTGCGACTTGAGCAGACACTTCATCAATCTCTTCTAAACGTGGCAAGAGCCCATTTTTAGGATCAATCATTTTTGGGGATAAAAAAGCTAATCGATCAACAGCTGCTGAAACCATTGTATCTGAAATTGAAGTACATCTTGATAAGACAGCACCAAGACCAATACCAGGGAATGTGAAACAGTTATTGTTTTCTGAAATCGAAAACCCATCAACAGGTGGAAATGGCGAACCAGTTGCGATTAGAGCATTATTCTCAGTCCATTTCATAAGATCCGCTGGGATAGCTTCATGTAATCTAGTTGGATTAGATAATGGGAAAATGATCGGATTTTTATTATGGCCATACATTTCTTTAACAATCTCTTCAGTGAATGCACCTGGTTGGGTAGAACATCCGATAAGAACTGTTGGTTTGATATGCTTCACAACATCCAATAATGATCTAGTATCAACACTCTCCCAATCGGAACCTTCGTCTGCGTAGCCTAACTGATCCTTTGTTATTTTTCCTTCCATTGATTTCAATAAAAGACCTTCACGATCCATACAGTGAATCTTAGATCTGGCTTCTTCCAAACTAGCGCCACGAGATCTCATGTGGTTGACGATTTGATCAGCAACACCCAATCCAGCTGAACCGGCGCCATAAATGAGAATTTCAGATTCCAATAACTTTCTATTTGTATAAAGTAAAGCAGCGGTTATAGAAGCCATAACAACAGCACCCGTACCTTGGATATCATCGTTGAAACAAGGAAGCTGGTGTCTATACTTTTGTAATAATGGCCTTCCCGTAGTGACACCAAAATCCTCAAAATGTAAAACAGATGATGGATATTTTTCCTTCAACACCTTAATAAACTTATCAATAAATTCATAATACTCTTCACCTCTTTTTCTAGGAAATCTATTACCCATGTACAACTCATCCTCCAAAAGTTCTTTATTGTTAGTTCCAACATCAAGACAAACAGGAATAACTCTTCCTGGATGTATACCACCACATAGCGTCATTAAACCTAATTTAGCAATACTAATTCTGACAGCACCAACTCCTTGATCCCCAATACCTAAAATTCCTTCACCATCGGACACCACTATATAATCTATATCTTTGTCTTGACCAAATGTAGCTAATCTTCTTTCAATTGAATCTGGATCAGTGATATCTAGGAAACAACCCTCTGGTTTTCTGAATCTATGAGAGTAAGCGGCGATGGCATCCCCTTCAGTTGGAGTGTAGATGATCGGTAATAATTCTCTGATATGTCTTCTGACCAATTCATAGTAAATCACTTTATTCTGGACTCTCATAGAAGTACAGAAATCATTTTTAGCTAACGGAGTTTTCAAATAGGTTAATTGTTTGTAAGCTCTTTCAACTTGCTCATTCAAATCGTTGATTTGAGAAGGAAGCAATCCTTCCAAACCAAACGCAATTCGTTCCTCCAAAGAGAAGGCAGAACCCTTGTTGAAGACTGGGGAATTGAGGAGCTGGAAGCCTTGCAAATCGCATTCTATGGGACCCTCTATTGATAATCTTGTTGTTACTGGCTTGGCTTGCTGGATGTGGGCCTGGATCCCCACCGGTGTCTTGATGGTGTGCGTGTGGATGTGGGTGGAGTATCTTCTGAGTCCCCTTAGCATGGTGTTCTCTTCGTCTTTCTAGCAAGTTTGATGGTTTGAATCCTGAGGTTGAGAATAGTCGCTGGAATGTGGATCGATAGATCATATAAACAAATTCTGGTTCAAATGATGAATCCCCTCTCAGAAATTAGAATCAGATTTGAAGTTTTGACCACTGCAACACAAATCGGACGATTTCGGACAGTTGTCAGTTTCATAGAAGTTCACTGACGTCCGCCAAATTGTCCGTTTTAAACTCGTTTTGAGCAGATAATCAGAGATGAATCGAGATTTCGGCCGCAATCCGGTAGGCACTTGGCTGAACTTCCGCTGGAGGTACTGTCACATCTTATTCTTGGTTCTTTTGGGCGGACAGTATATTGTTTGACAGGACTTCCTTAGAAAGCCCTAGCACCCACCAATTGGCAATGGCCACACTGTATACAGTATACTACAGTATACTAGTACAAAATTCAAATTACAACACATCCATTGTCGATATCTGAGTTATAGATAGATATCACCTAACCGAAAATTGAAATCAACTTTGTAATGGTGATTTATAATATATAAATATCAGCTGGTATCGACGACAATATGTTATAAATTATAATAGGCCATTTCTCACTGATTGGTTCCTCAAAAGTCAATAGTGTCGACGTCAGTTGTCTATGGTTCTTTAAATCCCCCGATATTATATTTTTCCTTAGGTACGTCGAACATCCAATGTTATGACATTGCCTGTCACAAGTTACCAACAGATCAACAAACGAATCCAACGATTTATCATTTATGTATAACAGTACCTATAATTTATAACAGGTTAGAGTAATAAGTATTATTCATATTATTTGATTCTGGATTCAACTTCGTGTAAAGTTGTTGTGTCTTGATTCTTGGTTGAGCCTTGGCCCTTGGCTCTTAAATGCAGAGGGGTTATGAGCGCTTTTACAACATGGGAATAATTAGTTACTATACATGAGGTTGGAGTTATATCTACGGATGTATATATATCAACCGGTACTCCTATTATCTATCCTAAGGGAGGATGTCTATGTCTATATATACGTGTCCATAAAGGTAGGGTCCTGGGTTACCCATATGGCTAGTGTCCCATCTATATCTATGGCCAGTATTACTGGTCCAACTCATGATGTATTCCATCTCTACAGTTTCATGAACAAAAGTTCAACATTCCATTAACCACCGGTTCTGCTGTTATATATGGTCATTGGTTAGCATAATAGTACAATAGATTAAGCAGCATTGGCAAGCTAAACATACTGGCTAATATCCTCATTTTCATCATATATACTTTTCACAATTCTGATCTTATCAAACTCTTCTAATACCATAAACCAGATACCATTTATATAAATGTTTTTCAAATTTGGAAGGATTTCAATCTTCAATAGTTCATTTAACTTTTGTTCCAAAATTGTCACTAGAACTAGTTTTCTAAATGTTTTATCTAATTTCAAGCTAAACATCAAGTCAGCTCTGATGGCAAATTTTCTCTTTTCACATAGTTCTTTGACTTCTTTCAAAAACTTCTTTTCAACTGGATTCAAGATCTCATCAATTTTATTATATCTTAATCTCATATACGATGGTAGAATCCGCTCTCCATTATTGAGAAAGTCAAATTTTATTCTGTTGCAATCAATGTGATTATTCAACAAGTGAGTATTGAAATTTCCAACCCACTCTATCTTTGTCAATGAGTTTGAATGCTTTCTCAAGAAAAATTTGAATTCGTCAAAATTATCTTCATGTCCAATACTCAATCTAACATACTTGATTTGGTCATCTTTGAAACATCCCAAAAACTCTTTGAAGTTGGGTTTGAGCTTCTTATAACCATTATATTTGAATCTATAATCTTTACTTACCACAGATATGGTATTCAATTTTTCTAACCTCTTTCCCATCTTCAACAAGAAAGTATTAATTTTTTTGACATGATTGTATGTGAATTCATTGATAAATTCAAGGTTCCTCTCATTGTTACTTTCATTGTCTAAAACATAGTAGGTAGATAAAAAATTAATCTCTAAACTGATAAGCTTTTCATAATGAATTACCATACCGAGCTTTTCATAAAACATACTGAATGACATGTGATAAGGATCTTCCTTGAAATTCATTATCAAATGATCCACTTTACTCAATAACTGCTCCTCGATGATATTATCATTAAGCATATACTCATACAAGTTATTGAAAAACAAAATTGGATTCCCTTCTATGCATAAGAAATCTAAATTCTGTACACCTTTGAACCAATCTTTGAGGATTAAACGAGATAAATCTTGTTCATAGTTTGTGATGCTCATTTTGATAATATTGTCAGGTAGGTCTACCACCTTTCCTCCAACTAATGCTATCGAGTCATTGACTTTAATAAAGTTAATCCTTTTTCTCAAATAATCATTCCTTAAGTTTATTGCATATAAGTTTGAGTTTGAATCTAAGTTCATCTGATTGGTATAATCATTCCATGTTTCATTGATGAAAATCTGGGTATAAGGTAACTTCGTCCCAACCTGCTTGATATATGAATCGCTAAATCCGTATTCAATTTTAATATATTTGATCAATTCAACACTTAAATTATAATTGTTCACCAATTTATCAAACTTCTTGGGTGTAACTAATGTCCATTTGGTTGAGATATCATTTATATGTATCAAATTGGTATCAAAGTTCAATGGCTTAGCAAATTTCAATTCCGATACAAAAATTCTTTGATATAAAGCCACTTTTGATATTTCATATAGCTCTTTGTTCACTAGAGACAAAGACACCAAATCATTTTGATTCAAATACTGAGTAATCTCTGATAGACAGTGATGATTAATGACTTGTTGGATTGGTCTTGCGCTAGTATGGGAGAATTTCTTATTTCTTTTTTCTTCTAATTTTTTTGAAAATTGTTGCACTAATTTATAGGAATTGTAATCATAGTCAACTCTTAAACCGTCGAAATGGGACTTGGACCTTTTGAGTTGTAAATGATCCAAAATTAATTTGAAAATTACCACCAAAATTAAAAAGCCTAAAAAATCATTGTTTAATGACATTTAGTTTATTGATAGCAATGTAGACGGAGTTGAATTGATTGATACATGTATTAATCCTTATATTAGAAGGGATCCCTTCTTGTTGGACATCCTCAGTTGATATCATTTGAAGACCTGAGAGAAAAAACCATTATATTTTTGAAAACAAACTTGTTACACAAAAGGGATTTCGAAGCGGGAAGCGAGTTTATAATTTTCTTCTCTTTGACCTCCTCGAGGCAATCAAAGGAATTTCATTTTCTTCTTTGATATCTTCACAACTTTCATCTTTTTCCATCTTTGCCTTCGTCTTTCGTGATTTCGATGATTTCGCAACAGGTGTTTGCTTTCCATCAATTATGAGCTTTTGCAAAAAAGGAACAAAACAACTCGTTCGGCCACCAATTGTTATGAAATCAACGTTATGTCCAGCTTCTACTGGAGTCTTGACAGATTTTCTTCTCTTGCCCCATCTGTATATCATGAGCCAATCCAGTGGGAATTGCTTCACGTCTCCTTCGAGTTTCACCGAAGTTTCACAAACTTGGATGATTGCGTTATATAATTTTTCTATAATATCATCTTTAGAATCTTCTGGTAATTGCCCAATTACTTGGCTGGGGTGTAATCTAGCGTGGTACAAGATCTCATCGGATACCCAGTTCCCTATCCCAGCAAATAACGTCTGTTGAAGTAAAAGACTCTTTATTGAAGTTTTCCTAGATTTAACCAATTTATTGAAATCGGTCAAGTTGAGCCTTTTCAAACCATGATTATTGGGATCAGGATCCCCAGTGGAAAAAAGCTTTATATCTTTATCTGAACTTTTGGAGTAATCAGGACCTTGTAACGATAATGGTGGGACTTTAAATAAATCTTCATCTGTTGCTATATTCTTACCTTTCAAGTATCTTATACGCCCCAATCTTCTCGGATCCACGAACGAAAGCTCAATTTCTTCACCCTGTTTATTCAATGTCATTTCAAACTTCGAAAATTTTGGGGGCCATTCTTCCTTCTCTTCCGATTTTTTAGGAATAGGTTCTTGTCCCTCCTTGAATCTTTTTCCAGTTTTACCATCGATGAAAGTCAGCGACTCATTTTCCATGAACATGAGATGTGACTTGATTCCCTTTAATTTGATCATACCAGTCATACCAAAATGAAATAATAAGAAACCTGGCTGATCTAGCTTCATTAATCTCATCCAAAAATATTTGCCATGTCTTCCAACTGACCTAATTTCACTATCAATTAAGTTGTCATATAGCGTTGTTAAATATTGATCTGATTGATCCGCCTTTAGATCTGGAAATAACAATGTATCGCTATTCAATCTGAGCGTAGATATCTTGTAATTCAAGATATTTCTTCGAAGAAGTGCTGTTACATGCGCAACCTATATTAGTTAATATCATATGTTTAGAACAGATAATTGTGGACTATCGAGCATCTCCTAATACCTATATACTAGCATTCCAATTGTGGTTAACTTACCTCTGATACTTCAGGCATCTTGATTAGAGATCCTATTTGGATTTTCAATCTTATAATAGTTAATTGTTTCAAAAACTCCATAAATCAAATAATAATGGGTATAAAGAAGTTAACTATGGAGTGCCTATACCGCTTTTAGGGGTGAAAACTATAAAAAATTGTGCTCCACGGCAGGTTCGAACTGTCGACCTTCAGATAACACTCTCATTGA
>JAJMGN010000324.1:0-32620 GCA_030575015.1 Cephaloascus albidus
AATAATAATTAAAAATCAGTCGCAGCTCTATAATTAGCGCGCCACATATCTTTGTATCATCATGATAATTTGAAAACTTTCCTTTGAAAACCTCAATCATCAAAAACAACTAGTGTCCGATAAGAAGTTTAGGAAAATTTAATCCAACATAAAGAAGTCATTCATATCAAATGATATAATTGGTGCATCAGACCAACTCTAATTATCCAGTTTGAATATACCAATTGAATTGAAAACATCGACTGATATTAAACAACCAAATTAGTATATTTTGAATAATTAGAGTATACAAAATCACTTCTGAATTTTGCAAATTATAATCATTAATATAAATTCCTTCATTATTTTTTAAATTTAAACCATTAAAATCATTTTTGTTTAATTCATTTATATCATTTAATTCGTTTAAACTTGATAAGGATAAACTTGAATTTGAATTTGAAATACATGATAGATTTGAATTTTCAAAATTTGAATCAAAATTTAATTCATTAATTTCAATATCTTGTTGTAAATCACCTAATTCATGGTTTAAGTCTTTACTTAAATCACTGTATTGATCTATTGATAATGATAAATTGTATGGTGATTGGATTGGAGATTGGATTGATATTGGTGATAAATAGTTGTAAACGAACAAATCATCATCTTCCTTCTTGACACCATCTTTATTCTCCTTCTTGATTGAATTAGATAAATTATTCTTATCTAAATTTGATCTAGTTAAGGAACTCTTAACTTTTGGTTCTTTCAATACATGTTTATTATCATCAGTATCTTCAACCTTAATTTTAATCTTGTGTTTTAATTCCTCTTCTTCGTCTTCATCTTCATCAATTTCAGCATCTTCACCTTCATCAACAATCCCGTGATCAGATTCAAATTTCTGTTTTAAAACACTTAAATCTTCAACTGGCATTAAATTCAAAGTATCCAATTCAATGAACTCCGATAATTTACCCTTCATAGTTGATTCATTACTATTCAACTTTTCAATTAATTTTTCCAAATTGACAACATAGTTTTCCAAAAATTCAACATGTTTTCTCTTCTTTTCTCTGGATGCATGGGCGGCTCTTCTATTTCTTAAGATTCTCTCTATACGACGTTGTTCTTTTTCTTCTTGAGTCTTAGCTCTTTTCCTTGGAGGTAAAGATGATTTGAATGTAGATATAGTAGTCATGGTATTTTTGATTTGAAGGGGTATTATTTTAAGGTTGTTGATTTCAAATCAATAGAATGAAGTAATTAAATCAGATCAGAAAAAGGTAAGAAAAAGTGGCAAATGATCTATATTTATATTCTTGATTTTTATCGCAATTCGCTACAGGGGAACGTCAATAAACATAAGGATAGGCACGTGACATGCGTGTTCCAATTGAATGGTTATGCTGTGCCTCAAAGTTATGGCTTGTTAGCCTCGCCTGGGTCGATAGGGAGGTAACGCACAAGTTATATACGGGGAAAGTTGAATGAGTATCAAATGTATTTCTGCCAAAACTTAACTGTATTGGAAGCTGTATATAATCCTATCTAAATCTATCTCTTTTGGTATGAGGGAAATTCCTTCTCTTATATTCTATATTTCCCTATTTCATCGTTATCCCCAATCCTATAAAGATGGTTTTGCCTTGTTTCCTAATTGGGCAATCAACCTTGCTTGAATTTCTGTGGCCTAACAAGGCTCACACCACAAGTCTGATCTAGGTTGTCGTTTAGCACGCACAGACGAGCAGTGGCCGGTATGGATACGGGCCCGTCTCTCCTCGGATTACCTTGCTCTGCACTTCGATACCGGAAGCTGGTAGCAAATTAAATTGAATAATTGTCAGAGGTTTTATTCGTTCTGTATTCTACGTTTTATAATATACGGACTCGATCGATTATATATATTAATATAATATATCATGTTATAATGCGATCATGTCAATTTATAATCTATAAATTAATTAATTAATGTAGTATAAACTGCAATACTAAATTAATAATTACATATTAAAAAAAAAAAAAAACATTGAGTGTAAAATTATATATTAGTGGTCTGCATGGTCAGTTCAACATCTACGATTAATAATGTACACGTCCAGCTTCGGTTTTGTCACTTATACCTCGCTTATATACGTACTATTATCTACTATAGAGTATTTTTCCTTTGATCATTAGTTAGTTTAATCTATCTAATTCCATGACCTCCAGTTCAATGTGTACAGTCACAGTGTACTGTGTGACCTTTAGTTCTAACTTCTGAGCATCAATTATGGCTGCAAAAGCCCGCAATGATATCAAAAAACTGAAATATAGCACAATAGTAGTACTTGCAGAGTTTTAAGGATTGACACTAGGTGCTCACTGCTAACTCATTTGATTTTCGAATTAAGTCGCTAATTGCCTAATTATAAGCTTAAAATCCCTGTCTGAAGTCAAATGAAAGAGGATAGTATATCATATAACTATTAACAGATTGTCATTGTAATTTGTTAGGTACTAGACCGTTGAACGAGACTGTATATCCAGAAGCTGAATTTATGTGAAGTAACATGAATTATAATTAAGAAGTTCGCTTCCCCTATTCATCCAAGATAAGAATTCCGACCTTTTTTAGTTATCGGGCAGTCGAGATTGTTTTGTCGACTGGCTTCGAGCCGGGTCGAGGATAAATTCGATCTTCAAATGTTTCAACTTTTAATTTTTTGAAACAATAACAATTTCTATTTTTGATTTTGATTTATTCCGGATTGGTGATTTAATCAAAATTTCAACATCCACAGCTGTAGCCTGTAACTTGTAAGCTTATAAAGAATGGCTAAAAATCAACAATGTAAGGAATTGAAATGATCCAGGCACCGAAAGACCAAGAGTGAAATACAAAGCGTAAAAGAAAGAAAAGCATCGATAGTAGTCAACATTGAACAAGTCTAGAGCAACTGGAAAGTTCATGATAACTTCAACGATAATCTAATCCCTAAACTTCCGAACATGATTGGAGCACAATCTGCAGCACCAGAATGATTTGTCGACTTTGTAGATAGTCTTCTTGAATCTTTACTAGACAGATAGATAGATCGAAATTTAGAAGAGGCATTTTCAGGTTGCGTAGCCTATACTACGATCAAGTCAAAGCAAGATAAAGAACGTTCATCACTCGAGTAATTTAGAATTGTGAATTACGATTAGTGCAACTAACTTGCGATTCGTGATTTATGATATGCTACTTATGAGCACCTGGATTTTTACTTATGAGCAAGCTACAACTTATTACAAGATAATGCTACGTAGTAAATTCTGAGTTATATATATATTATTGACTCGACTTCACTCTTGAAGACTTTGTCCTTTCTTGATTCATGAACTGTGTCCGTCAATTAGAGAACAAATTGAAAGAACAAAAAGGAACATTCGAGCTCTGAATCTTGATGTTTGAAGCTCTGAACAAGGCTGATTTGATTGACGCGTCAGGCAATCACTCCTAACCATTTATTTGAAAAATATAAATTTAATCACATGACTGTAGAGTCACATGACAGTTAGATAATCACTTATATAAGATAAGATTTCCCTGGGTTAGGAAAGATTACATAATCAGCCCAAATTTTAATTAATTCCATCAAAAGTTAAAAATTGTAGAAAAAGCAGAAAAGTAGAAATAAAACAACAGAGAAGTCCATCTTGCCACCAAACGCACACCGTCAATCAATCCCTCACACATAACAGTATCAATTGCTAACTGTCAATTGAAATGTCCAACACATATAGAAGAAGAAGATCGTCTTCTTTAATCCAGCATTTGGAAGAAGACAATATGCAAACAAGAATCGATCAATCTCTAAATCCAAATCTAAATGCCAATTGGGTTCACTTCAAAGGCGCCTGGTTAGTTCATTTCATTATCATCTTATTGCTCAAGATATTCTTCAATATATTGCCTTCGATAACAAACGAAATGTCGTGGACTTTGACCAATTTAGTATACGTTATTGGATCCTATATAATGTTTCATCAAGTTAAGGGAACTCCCTTTGAATTTAATAATGGTGCCTACGACAATTTAACAATGTGGGAACAAATTGATAATGGTGATCAATATACACCAACAAAGAAATTTTTAGTCGCTGTTCCGATTATTTTATTTTTAGTTTCAACTCATTTCACAAATTATGATCTTGGTGTGTTTTGTTTTAATTTGGGAATGTGTTTATGTGTGGTGATTCCAAAATTACCTTTTGCTCATCGTTTAAGAGTTACATTTTTTGATTAATTTGCATCAAAAATTATCAATTCCAAATCTTGATTGTTGATTCCGATATATTTTTGAGTGTTTATTGATTTTTGAGGAATTGTTATCCACTATTTATATAAATTTTTTCTATGACCTACCTACATTTAAGATGCCCTTGCATTAAGTTGATACTCAGTAAGTTTCTTTATTGAACTGCAACTTCAATTTTATTTTATTTTCAATTTTATAATTGATACTTTGGTATCCAGTTTTTATACTTTTAATTTTAATTTATATTAATTTCGAGTTGCTTATTGTAATTGTGCTTCAATAGCTAGTGGTCAAGGCTTCTTCGATCAACAAGATGATTTGCAACATTCAAATTACGCACGGCTGATTACTCAAATATGTTATACTTTCCCAAAAAATTCCAAAACAAAAATGTTTTCTGCTCATGGAATATCTTGATTCACATATCCTTTTCAAAAACATATAAAATGAAATCCTTCCACAAAACTGAATAATCTGATTCTTTTCTTCATCATTAATTAGCATTCAAAGTCTTTTCAACGCTGCACATTTTGCATCCGCAAAATGAATATGAATTATCATGATGATAATCAACCAAGAGAAAATACGATTTCAGGACAGGATTCAAGTGGAGCTGAACAGACCATATTTTTCACTAAAGCAGGAATCAATGATGGAAGTGACGAAATTAGTTTAGTTAGTGAAGATGAAAAATTGAATGGAGTTATTACAGATGGTATTGCTGATGATTCAACTAAAGAATTGACAGAATCATTTGACTTACGAGTGAAGAAATTAGCTGCTGTCAATGTTAATTCCATTGCTAGTGGCTCTAGTGGCTCCACGTCTGAAATTCAACAGGTAGAGGTGAATGAAAGAGTAATCACAATTGAAGGTGACTCAAATTATGATAAGGAAAAACAAGAGATTACTGAAGAAGATGGAAATGGAGATACAAATGAAGATGAAAAAGAAGAAGAAGCAGTTACTCCTGAAAAATCTTTCAAACTATTCAAAAATTTCACAATAACAAAAAAATTACTTGTCAAAATCATTATACTATTTATTATCTTGATAATCACGGCAATATTATTGGGTACCAACCCTTTCAAAAACGGCATACACTCAAGAAGTCTTGCCCTCTTAATCCTCATATCATTACTTTACGCGACTGAAACGTTTCCCTTGTATGCAACATCTTTACTCACACCATTGCTAATTGTGCTTTTCAAAATATTGAAGAACGAAGATGGCACACCTATGAAGAGTCCTGAGGCGGCGAATTATATCTTGTCTACCATGTGGTCTTCGGTTATCATGGTTTTGTTTGGTGGGTTTGTTTTAGCAGCTGCCTTGACAAAATATCAGATAACTTCATATTTATCTTCAAAAGTTTTATCATTAGCAGGAACGAACCCGAAAATATTGATTGGTGTTGTGATGTGTATTTCTTGTTTCTTGTCTATGTGGATTTCAAATGTTGCCTCTCCTGTCATCTGTTTCAGTTTAATGGACCCAATCTTATCAAAGCTATACTTTAATGATCCATTCGCCCAAGCTTTAATCTTGGGGATAGCTTTGGCTGCTAACGTTGGTGGGATGACTTCTCCTATATCTTCTCCTCAGAACATCATTGCTCTACAATCTATGGGTGAGAAAAACCCTGGTTGGGGTGGTTGGTTTGAGATATGTTTACCTATTGCAATTGTATCATTATTTTTGATATGGTTGGAATTGATTTTCACTTTTAAATTGGTGAAAAGAGTCAAATTCACTTCTGTTACTTTGACATTTACATGGAAGCATTTTGTTATCATATTAACAACCATCGCTACAATTGTACTTTGGTGTGTGTTGTCAAAATTACAATCTGTGTTTGGCCAGCCTGGTATAATCTCATTCATTCCAATCTTCATTTTCTTCTCATTGGGAATCTTGGATGTATCTGACTTGAATAATATTCCATGGAATATTATCCTTTTAGCTATGGGTGGTATATCTTTAGGTAAAGCTGTCTCATCGCTGGGCCTCTTAACAAGAATTGCAATGTCATTATTAAGTAAAATTGATCATTTACACATCTGGCTTATCTTTATGATTTTTGGTTTATTAATGCTAGTTGTCGCTACTTTTGTATCTCACACTGTTGCTGCTTTAATATTAGTTCCCTTAGTTAAAGAAATTGGTGATAAATTACCCACAAACCATTCCAATCTTCTTGTTATGGGTGCTGCTTTATTGGCTTCTGGTGCAATGGGGTTGCCTATGCTGGGATTTCCAAATGTTACTGCTATCCTGAAATGTGATAAAAACAAAAGACCTTATTTGACAAGTCTAATGTTTATCACTCGAGGGGTTCCTGCCTCTCTCATAGCTTATTTGCTTGTTGTCAGTTTAGGTTACGGTATTATGATTGCAATGGGATATTAATCCAATTGTGCTCATATTCTTCTCTACCTAATTTTCTCTTGGGTTTTGATTACCTCATGGTATTTCAATTTTTTTTCCACTATTATAAAATATAGAAATTAGAATTAAGTACTCGTAACTCTATACAGTGCTAGTCTCCTTTCAAATTTCTGTAGCATGAGACTTAGTCTCTTTTTCAAACTGCTGAAGACCTTGGATTTTAATTAGTAGTCACCAAGGCTGAGCTTGTCGTTATTAGCTAATTACTCAAGGTTCATAAAGTTTGAAGAATGTTGAATCCATGACGGTCCCGGAATTCAGTGACCATTTATGATTTCCATCACTCACCAATATTCTATTGTCATTTGAGTCTTCACCCATTGTCATGTTCTCTCATCCTCTATTTCTTTTTGCCCATTTCTCTTTTCAGCCATGTTGAGGCCGCGCTCACAACCAAATGCCAAACGCGTCGCGTAAGCTTAATTATGCATTACGTAAGGCATATAAAATAAATGGCGGGTATTAAATAAGTTTATAAGTGAAAAAAATTCAAAATTGTCGACCTTTGTGGACAGGGCATTAGAAGCTGCTGAAAGTTATAAAATAAATTCGATTTTGACATATATCTATCGTTACCTCCCAGTTGGAATACCTATATGCGCCATTGACCATACCATCACCCATACGACCAAGCCATAAAACCATCTTAGGAGCTGTCAAATAGGTTACAAATTATGAATGAACTTCATGAAGTGTCAGAAATACCAGTTAAGAAACTATATAATACTAAAACAAAACTGCTTTATGAATCCATTATAAAACCCAATCAATTGGTGCCCAACTCCAATGAAGTTATCTGTAAAGTGAAGCTAATTGCTATAAACTATGAAACAGATTTTGAGTTTTTAAAGAAAGTTGGCTATGGGATATGTGATGACTATAACGAAGAAACGAGGGGCTCAAGGTCTTCTTCAATACAGAGTTCTATATTTACGAAGAAGAGGGACTCAAACTCCACAAATGCATCGTCAAATAAGAACTCAATTGTATCTAATAGACAAGGTTCTGTTCAATCAAGACAATCTACACCAAACTCTAAAAATGAATCGAGAGTAAGTTCAAGGAATAATTCAATTGAGACTGAAAATATCAAGTTGAACTTCTCCAAGTTCAAATTGAATGATAATGATGATGTGATAAATACAAAGGTGGACAATTATGGGTACTACGGGGAGTATTTATTAAACTCTACAAAATCAATAATACCAACTAATAAGATAATAATAAAGATATTCAAAGTTGGTTCAAACATCAATTTAAAGAAGCAGAAACTAAGCTTGAACTCCAAATATCTTGTTTATCCGTTCCACAATTGTATCTCATTGAATTTCACAAAGCCTTGTGAGAATTGCACTTCCAACTATACAAAAAATTGCTTGAATGCCAATGAGATTGGGCTAAATATAGAAGGTGGTTTACAAGATTATTTAATCTTAACAAATCCAAATGATTTTTTGATAGAAATCCCACCCCAGATTAATTCACATGATGCATTGTTATCGCTAGATTTGATGTTCCCATTTTATACCTGTCTAAAGACATACAATATCAAACCAATGGATAATATCCTTATAATAGTTCATGATAAAGCAAAGCAAATTAATGATTTCTTACTAGTTTTGAAATACTTAAACTATACCAATTTCAAATTCGTTGATAATCTCAATGTAATTGATCCTTCATCTGAATACTTGAAATTCACTTATGTTATTGATTTCATATGCAATAAAGACTCAATAAATTTTAGTCTTGATAATTTATTACCACAATCAAAATACATAATAATGAGCAAAAAATTCAAAACAGTTCCAGTTCCGGTTCACAAAATATTCTTAAAGAATATATCAATTCATTCAGATTTGAACTATTGTCATAAATACGTTACTGATGTTTTCAAGATATTGATAAATACTCCAAAACTGAAAAATCATTCATGGCTATATTATAATAAGGACTTTGTTAATGGCGATTTATCAATTAGAAAGATAAATAATTTGTTTAATGGTGGATACGATAGATTTTGTTATTCAAATAAAAACAGTAAAAATACTTGGGTTTAATGGTTAATATTATATGGGGACGTTGTCGTATATTTTGTAGTCTGATTATATAGATAACATTGAATTGATGTCAGAATCTTTTCAGTTAAATTTACGTAACTATCAGCAGAACAAATTGCACCACTATCAATTACCCATCATCTACATCACTAAAGAAATTGATAGCAAAGATTTTATTCATCCTACTTCATAACATAATCATATAATACAAATAAGTTATTTCTTTAATTTTTTATTTCTCTCTACTAATTTTCTTTCTTCCTCTTCCAATAATGATAACTTCAAAGCCTCTTCAATCATTTTTTCTTCAACGGAATTGGCTGAATTATTTCTTCTCTGGCCGAATCTTCTTCTTTGATTTGAATCATTAGAGATATTATTACTATTTCCTAATAATAAATTAGAAGCATGGATTGCTGTCGCTGTTGCTGATTTTCTGGCCAATTTAGCCTTAGCATTAATCAATGTTGTTTCCCAATCTGGTCTTATCTGATCTATAGTAACGACTCCCGGCGCATTTGCTGCTAATGATGATTTTCTTCTTAAAGGAGCATTCTCGCTCAGGATCAAGAATTCGTTTGATTCTAATGGAGAATTTGAAATAGCTGAACTTGGTATAGCTGATGAATCTCCATCTTCATTCAATACTGATAATTTTGAAAGATCTTCACCATGGACCAATGAATTATATCTTTTATGACTAGTTGATTTGAATTTTCCTGGATCAATACCACCAATACCGGTTCTGAAGTTTGGTGGGTTAAAAGTCACACCAAAATCTGGCATTGCGCAGAATGGGCAATACGCTGGTTCAGATATAAGAGACTCAGGATTCACCTCTTTTTCATTAGTTTCTGAATTATTATCATCATGAGGTGGATGTGGATCTAATCTTTTGATTTGAACAAAACATTCAGAACAGATTGGTTGTAAACAACAACGAGATATGTTCAAATATTTAGGGTAATATAAGAAACAAATGGGACATTCGGTGGCAGTTTTGTATAAGTGCAATTGAAAATCATTTGAAGGTAAATTATTTAAATCCTCTTTCTTAAGGTTTGTCAATTCATTCATCTTAATATTCATTTTCAAATCTTGATAATTTTGTTCTTCATTTTTTTGTAATGCTTTTATTCTCAACACCATATCTTTCAATTTTTGCTTTTGTTCTTGCTTCTTCAAAAAATTTGATGATTTGTGAATCTTGTGATCATCAGCATCATCCACTTCTTCTTCAAACTCTGAGTAAGGATCGTCAATCGAGTGCAATGGCAATTGATTCAGTATTATAATCAACTCATTATCTGACCAATCATCACTGAAATCTTGCAATGGAGTATAAAATGGAGACAATTTTCTATTTATTATTAAATTTCTGACAATTTCGGAATTATAATCCAAATTTGACTTGTAAGTTCCATATGGTGCTAAGTACCCACCGTCCACATTTTCATTCAATCTCACGATTAAATTCATGTAATGCTCCTCTCTTTGTGCATCCTTTTCTTTTTGTCGTTTGCTTTTCTTAAGTGTTGATAATGATGAGGATGATATTGGATTTGTACCTCTTCTGTATGAGCTTCTGAGAGATTCTGTAAAGTTTGCTGTTGATTGTGAATTGGATCTTTTTCTTTCTTCTTTCCCTGGAACATTCCCCATGACTGAATCTATGTTTTTGATTATATCTTGAATGAACTGTAATTTTGAATATTAATATAAAACAAATAAAACAAACGGAATATTTGCAATGAAAATCAAGTTATCAACAAGCTTTCTGTAATACCAGTTATAGTGATTTATCGATTGAGTGTAAACTGGATTACACTGTATAATTAAATCTTTGGAATCTGAAATCTGGAGTATGAATTTGTTATAATCCAGTGATTTTAGGGGAAAAACCGTATATCACGTGAAGATTATCGGATTCCCTATTTATAGTAGTGATAGATGCTTCAAATCTTCTTTGATAGCTATCACGATCTAAGACTTGCTGAGCTTCAAAATTCTCTGGTAACTTTGTTGATGTTTGGCTAAAGGCAGAAGCTCAGGTTTTAATATATTTTAAAAGATGACTTTCTGAAATTTGAATGACTTTAGGAACGAAAATCGTTTAAAAATTGTATATTCCAAGATCCACTTTATCCGGTTTTTATGTCAAACGAATTCTTGACGCTGAAGTCTAAAGACAAAAATATTGTTTGAAATTGACAGCTATTTTGAGTTGCTGATTGTAGAATGTGGAGTTGGAACTTGGAACTTCAAAGTGCTCGTCAAAATTAGTACCAGCTTGATTCTTGAGAAGTGAGAATTTATCTTGCGCAGATGATCAAGATCTTGGGACCGACCGCGGTGCACGAATAACTATAATTTGAGGTTTGAATTCACTGAGTTGAAGAGAGTGTATATTATCCGTTGATGGATTATGATCTTAAATGAATAATTCTAATTAATTGAAAGTTATAATTGAGTCCAGAATATGTTATATTATTAATTTATATTATAAATCCAGTATCCTCCGCGCAGTGTACAGCTATATATGTGATTGTAAAATATTATTAGCCGCCAGCTGCGATATGACTGTAATTGCTTGGCAAAAGGGACAACTCAAGCTGCAAACCGAAACTCTGCAAAAATCTTTGATACAAGGATAAGGATGGGAAACACACAATCTCTTGGAAGATAGATCTCGATGGGTTAAAATTTAAGTAAATTAAAAAGCAAATTCAAGATTTCTGATTTCTGATTTCTGAATTTGGTTATTTGCACAAATCACTGGCGCAATTTTCGATATTTAAAATGCGGCTCATTCTTGCTATTTTCTATCTTATCAAAAAACGAAAACGATTGTGAATTAACCAAATTTCCACCCAAAACCCGATTGGAAATATCGATACTGGACTATGGTCTGTAATTGTTCGAAAATCTGCTTACTCTCACTTACTGAACTTGATCTTAAAACATGGTCACACGAATGCTTTGCAAACAGCACCGCAAGTTGCTACTATTAAATATCAGCCAATGTGAACTTGAATCTAGATTCAAATATTTACAATAATTTTGAACATCTCGCACGACTTTATTTGATTATCTCACGGTTATATTTAGCCGCGTATCTATTCCGCACGTGACGTTAATAATCACATGACCGTTCATAACCATAAACAAATTAAATTAATCTGAATGAAATAAGAAATAAACACTATATGCAGGAGACAAATATTTCAAGGGCCGAAGCCCTATTCCTAATTCTGCGAAATCTTCAAAACTTGGTTCGTCCACTCACCATCAAATTTTCGTTCGGTTTTCCACTACCTCGTTGAGAATTTTAAACAAAAAATATTCGTCACATAACACCAAATCTGAACAATTATATCAACAAACTTAGAATAGTCTGCAGTTTAATAATAGCTTAAATTGATTATCTCTAGTTAGAATATATATATTACAAAAATGTCAACAGAAACTGCTTTATCATATGCTGCTTTAATCTTAGCTGATTCAGATATCCAAATTACTGCTGAAAAATTAAGAACTTTAACTGAAAAAGCTGGTTTACAAATCGATGGTATTTGGGCTAACTTATTCGCTAAAGCTTTAGAAGGTAAGAACTTACAAGACTTATTTTTCAATATTTCTTCAGGTCCAGCTTCTGCTCCATCTGGTGCCGCTGCTGCTTCATCTGGTGCTGCAGCTGAAGAAGCCGCTGAAGAAGCTGTTGAAGAAGCTAAGGAAGAATCTGATGATGATATGGGATTTGGTTTATTCGATTAAATTATTTCCATTTTCAAATCATTTTATTTCATTTCATGATTAAATAAATTTAAAATAAAAAAAGTATTTATAATTGATAATTCATTGTATTTGTATTTTATGTCTGTTCTAATGTAAAGTGATTTCCAATTGAACAAATGAGATAATCATATTATGATTCATGGATCAAAGTCAATGCTGCAATATATATTTTCTACAACACTTGCAAATGGTCATCAAATGCATCATGTTAATAAATTTGATGAACTATTCAAAGCTTAGTAAGCTAATGAGGGTACAACATCAAAAAATTCCAAAACACATTCGATTTCCCGTGAAAGTAACAAGCACTTCATTGAACCGATCTATTGAAAAAAGATATACTGATATATCAATCATGAGACAATAAAGTTATAAACCACATAATTACTTATATTTTAAGAAAAGAAAAATGCAACCAAAAATACTTTTTTTTTTTTTTTGGACTTAAAACATTTATTAAAATAAAATTTAAATGTTTTAGGCTCTCTGGAGGTTAAAATCTTCAAAAGACGACTATTTAACTAACATAAACAGACAGTGTGGGACTTATCTAACTAGACACATCCTAGCTAAATGCTCAGTACTTTTGTTTTGCACATGGCGGGTCGTTCCTGGCGTTTTTTCAAAATTGGCACTATGGCCGAGCGGTTAAGGCGAAAGACTTGAATCAGTTCATGTTATCTTTTGGGATTTTCCCGCGCAGGTTCGAGTCCTGCTGGTGTCGTCGTTATTTTTTTGGAAATGATTTATATTTTTTTTATTTGTAATAATTTGAAAATAGGCAGAAATGTGGTTAAGTTGATGAGCTTACCTTTTTTTTTTTTTTTTTAATTGAATAAATGTTAACAGCAATAAATTGGAGTCATTTGAGTGTATTTTGGTGCTGATTTTGATTGTAGGTCCTTATAACTTGATGTGATTGGGTACTATGAGTCGTATTTCTTTTTGATATTTGATATTTGAAAATTATAGGCAAAATCAGAAGTTACGATTAAAGAACGAGGTAATTCACTAGTTATACTATATTGAATCATAAAACGCCATAGTAGTGAGAAGTTGGCACTCGGGGGATGTTCCAGCGATTAATAAATTTAAAAATTCATACAATTATTCTCCATCTTTGTAGATTTAATAAGAATCTAGAATATAATTGTAAAACAAATAAACTACAATTAATAATTAAACCATTAAAGTATTAATACAAATGACTATTACTTTTATACAAAGTTGAATACCAAAATAAAAACATAAATAAACTAATTAAAGTGATTTATAAATCAATATATATAATCTTAAATTAAATTAAATTAAATTAGCTTATTTCTTCTTTTTATCAGCTTCAGCTTCAGCTTTTTCTCTTTCTCTCTTTTCTCTAACACCTTTGAATCTTTTATCTGATCTGGCTAATCTTAAGGTTCTGTAAGCAGATTGTTCTGGTTGAACAACAGCTCTTGGAGTTGAATCAATAACTGGTTGAGAAATTGGGAATGTAGCTGGAGTGGAAACTTGTTCATAAGAAGCAATTTCAGAAGCTTTGGTCTTGTTGTCAAAGATAACTAATTTAGATTTGTATTCATTTAATCTGGCAACGTTAACATCAAAAGTTTCTTGAGATCTGTTTTGTCTTCTGTGATCAACTGAAATACCAATAGTTCTAGCATATTTAGCAGTTAAAGAAACAGCTTTTAATTCAGCTAAAGTGAAACCTTTACCAGCTCTAACTTTTCTGTTGTATTTGATGGTTGGAGCTCTGACGACTGGCTTTAAAGTGTCAATTGGTTTTGGAGCATATTTGGCAGCTTTAGATAATCTAGCTTGACGTCTTGAAACTTTTTTACCAGCTTGGTCAAAGTGAACTTTGACACGTTCTTGCCAGTGTTTTCTAAAATGATTCTTTAACAATGGTAAATTCTTTGAGATAGCCATTTTGTATAATTATATTAGTATCAACTGTAGAAGAAATCAAAATTAGATTTTTTTTATTTTACTAGGTAGTAATAATTTTTTCACATTTGCGCATAGTGGAAGGGAACCATCACCACTCACAACCGGTGTTTTCTGGGAGAGCGTGTGTATGCCAAACAAATTGGCGTGGAATTCGCGAATGTGGAAAAGTTGAGTGCCTTGAAAAGCAGTCACTCCACTGCCGCACAATGGGACACGCCGTAGTTAAGCTGAGCACACCTGGATTTATAGGTGGTGGGAATAAACAAGTGAGAGGTGGTTACGCAGCCCGTGTTCGGGATGGCACTCAAAAATTTTGTCGCACTTTTTGTTAGTTGATGGGGGAGGAGGAGGGGGCCCAGCTGCCAAATGTGTCTGGGTGAGCAGTTTTGGCAAAATGTTTTTTTAACCTGGTGTGTGGTCAAAAATAAATAACTGAAAATAAAATACGTATATTTGAGCTACTATATATCTACAAAAGCACAATGTCAGCCCCAACTCCAAGTGTCCAAGTATGTATGAGTGTGCCGTATACTGTTATAACTGTGTTGTCTAGTTGTCTTTTCTCTTTGTCGTTGTTCTCAGCTATGTCTGCGTATTGAACAAAATTGTCATGTTGAACTGAATAATTTTGATCAAGTGAAAAGTTGGAAAGAAATTCACTAGAATCAGTTGTTTACGAGAGAGAGATAGAGAGAGAGAGAGAGAGAGAGAATAATATCAATACAGCCATATGGCTCTCCATTACAAGTAAATCATGGCAAAAATGAAGATTACAATAGATGATCTATAACAGTATTACAATTTTTTATCAAAACGTTCAAATTACTAACGAAACACAGACTTTTGGTAAAAAGAAGACTGCTACTGCTGTCGCTCACGTTAAAGCCGGTAAAGGTTTAATCAAAGTTAATGGTAGTCCAATCACTTTAGTTCAACCAGAAATCTTACGTTTCAAAGTTTACGAACCATTAACCTTGGTTGGTTTAGATAAATTCCAAGGTATTGACATTAGAGTCAAGGTTACCGGTGGTGGTCACATTTCTCAAGTTTACGCTATCAGACAAGCCATTGCTAAAGGTTTGATTGCTTACCATCAAAAATACGTCGATGAAGCTTCTAAAAATGAATTGAAGAAAATCTTCAATGCTTATGACAGAACCTTATTGATTGCTGATTCAAGAAGAATGGAACCAAAGAAATTCGGTGGTCGTGGTGCTCGTGCAAGATTCCAAAAATCTTATCGTTAAGTTTCCAGTTTATATATTTTATATCTGTTGTTTACATTCAGTTTTTAATATGATATTCTGAATCGGGTTTATATGTGTTTATCAATCAAAAATATCAAAATCTCTTTTCTTCGGTGTAGATGATGGTTGATCCTCAAGTATGGCTACTTTCCACACCATCTCAGTCAATTCTTTCGTCTGATTGAACCATTCTGAATCCAGATATCCAAATGCCACAACGGCCAAACTGGTAATTATGGCTCAATAATCACACAATCCATTATAGTCTAAACAAGTACTATAAATTACAACAATTTTATGCTCAAACTTACTCAATTTTTCCATACATCCAACTATAAACCTCACAAAACCAATGACATTCGATATCAAATCAATTGCTATAGTTGGTGGTGGTCCAAGTGGAATATCTTCATTGACAGAGTTACTCAACACTTCAAAATCAGGAGTCTCAACAATAAACAAGCCAAACCCACCACAAGATCCATCTTTTGATAAAATTGTCTTGTTTGAACAGAATTCTGAGATTGGTGGTGTTTGGAATCATTCTGGTACAAAAGATCCTATTTTCCCTTCACAGGATATATTAGATACTGGTAATTATAATGATCCGTATTACATCAGACCCGTGAGCGACATACCGGAAGGAGTACAACATTCATCAATTGAATCACCAGTTATAATCAGAGGTAAATTTGACAAGACAATCGCATGGAAGAATAGTGCTGTTTATGAACATTTATTCACAAATGTTCCTCAGAAATATCTTAGTTTTTCATACCACAAACCACAGCAATACAAAGACAACAAGGAATTCAGACCATTTGCAACTCATAAAGAAATTAAAAAATATTTAAATGAGATTGTTACACTCAAGAAATTAGAGAGACATATTAGAGTAAATTCAACAGTGGAAAGAATCGTCAAGGATAATGATAACAAATGGCACATCACAATCTCCAAGCACAACCGGGGCACAAATACTGAAGAATGGTATACTGAAAAATTTGATGCTGTGATAATAGCAAGTGGTCAGGATAATATACCGTATATTCCAAACATCGCAAACTTGGATATTTTCAATCAAGTGAATCCTGGAATTTTGCAACATACTAAAAGTTATCAAAATTCTAAATTTGTTAAGAATAGAAAAGTGTTGCTTGTTGGTGGGAGTGTTAGTAGTGCTGATATCTTGCAATATTTGATCCCTGTTGCTTCCGAGGTCCACGTTTCACGAACCTCTGTTGAGAAAGATATCTGGTTTGCACGATGTTTTGATTCTGATAAGATTATAAATCATGGTGCTATTAAGCAATTCTTACCTGATTCCAAAGGTGTTGAGTTTGATGATGGCACAATTCAGCTGGATTTCGATTATGTTCTCTTCGCAACAGGTTATCATATCCATTATCCATATCTTTCCGCCAAAGATCAGGATAATTTATTGAATGTCACATCTGGATCCAGCAGTAATGATCGTTATGCAAGAAAGAAAGTTAACAACTCTTACTTGTACACTTTCTCCATAAATGATCCAACATTTGCCAACGTTGGTCTCCCACATAATTTATTCAAATTCGTTTCAATCGAAGCTAGTAGTATAGCCATAGCAGGTGTGTGGTCCAATGTTTCTCATTTACCTTCAAGAGAAGACCAACTCGTTTGGATCAAGAATAGAATTGAAGGAAGAGTGAAAGGATTCCAGTATGATGCTGTTACTGATGTTGCTGAATCTCTATTGAATCTCTTGGTTTCTTTAGGGTTGAAGGATAGATCTGAGTTTTTCAAAGATGGTGATCCACATGAAGTTCTTGAGAATCAAAAGTTGTTGAATGGGGTGTTTGATAAGTTTGGAAGCGGCGAGTTCCCGGAAGAATATGGTACTATCTAAATTGTTTTTACACTGCTTCTTGTAGTAGTTCATCCATACCTGTTGTATATAATTCATCATCAACATCATCAACGGGGTTTATAATATAAAATCGGATACATCTCCGTTGATATCTTCCTATTTAGTGTATCAAATTTCAGAACAGAGACTGATAAATGATCATAGAATGACCATTCGTAATGAGTTATAGGGTACATATAGAGATTTGCTCAATGCTCACCGAGTGCCCAGAGAAGTTACAAAACAAAAAAAAAGGATCGTCATGAGATGAGATGAGATGCCCCATCTCTGGTCAGATTCTGTTCTCCAGATTTCCATGTTTCTTTTAGCGTGTAATCAGTGTTTGGACAGTAGACTCAATAGTAAATACCGTGATCTATGGTGCTCTACACACTACGTGATACTGGCCAGTGGTCTCGGTTCTCGAATGCATTGCTTGGATCGGAGATTTCTCCGTAAAATATATACATGAATGTTAATTACGTCGGTACGCATAATATTATACTCTTGGTATTTATCTAATGAAGTAAAGTGTCATACTGTGTATCGTTCATGAAATTAGTGTTTTCAGCTAATCGTATAAAGAGAACAATAGCTGCTCATATTTATGAGCAATACTCCAAGTATCGTAATATCTAATTATACTCGTCGAAAGAGAAAACATCAAAATGAAATCATTACTTGCGTCCATCATCATCATACTAATTGGCTGTGTCGCTGCATACGATAATGGTTTAGGTCTCACGCCGCAAATGGGCTGGAATTCATGGAATAAATACGGCTGTAATATTAGTGAAAGTATCATGATCAGTACCGCTGCAAAGATAAAAGAATTAGGATTATTAGACTATGGTTATGAATACATTGTTATGGATGATTGTTTCCAACTTCACGAAAGAGATAATGTAACAAACCAAATTGTTGCAGACCCTGGAAAATTCCCAAATGGTATCAAGAATATGTCTGATCAGATACATGCTTTGGGCTTCAAATTTGGAATGTATTCATCTGCTGGTAAATATACTTGTGGTGGATATCCTGGTTCATTGGGCTACGAAGAACTTGATGCTAGCACTTATGTCAATGACTGGGGCGTTGATTACTTGAAGTATGATAATTGTTATAACGAAGGTAATAGTGGTACTCCAAAGCTTAGTTACGACAGATATGCTACAATGTCACAAGCTTTATTGAATACAGGTAAACCAGTTTTTTATTCATTATGTCAATGGGGTGAAGATGCAGTTTGGAATTGGGCAAGCACCATTGCAAACTCGTGGAGAATAAGTGGTGATATTACTGATTCATTTGATAGATATAATGACTACTGTCCATGCCAAACTTTTGATTGTGTTGGTCTTCAAGGATACATGTGTTCCATGACTAATGTCTTGGAAAAAGCTATCCCTATTGGTCAGAAAGCCGATTCGTTCAATGGTTGGAATGATATGGATAGTTTAGAAGTTGGTAATGGTGGTATGTCTACAGAAGAATACAAGTCTCATTTCACATTATGGGCCATTTTGAAAAGTCCATTGGTCTTAGGCAACGATGTTGCAAATATGAGTAGTGATGATTTCAGTATCATTACCAATAAGGCCGTTATTGACATTAACCAAGATCTATCAAGTCCTGCTCAAAGAAAGGTGAAACAACAAGTTAGCGGTGGCTACATCCACTTATTTACAAATCTTTTAAGTGACGATTCTTACGTTGTTACTCTTTTCAATAGTGGGAACCAAACTGAGAATACTTCAATTGCATTTACTGATATTTTCGTTAATAACGTGGAAGTTTCTTCAAGTACCTATGACTTTTCTGAATTATGGACAAATGAGACTACTACATATTATGGTACTTTGAATACTACTATTGATAGTCATTCTATTAAGATTTGGAAGTTGACTGAAGTTAATTGAATTATTGATCACTCGATGTTCATCATGTTGTATATGAATCTCTATTCAAATTAAATTTAACTGACTATACAACTTTAACAGGTAATTGAAATCTTTAACTCAGAATTAATCATGTCGATTGTAGATAAGTACTAAATTAAATTTATTAAGTCAATCATCAATATCGAACTCTTGTCTCCCATTAACAGTTAACTTAATCTATCTCATATATGACTCCGTTGGCGTTGTATGATTAGTATTACTTTGCAAAATAAAACACAATTTGATCAACTCACAGTCATACTATAGTGACATTTTGTAACACCACTGGCGTGCCAATTTTTTTGTCCGATCAGTGAAATTGCGAAAGCATTTGGCCGGACTTTATCGGAGACTCCGTGGCCAAGTTGGCTAAGGCGTGTGACTGTTAATCACAAGATCGTGAGTTCAACCCTCACCGGGGTCGTTGTTTATTTTTTATTTTTTATTTTCTATTTTTAGAATTCTCCAAAGTCGTGTCTCTGCCATGTATAATAATTAAATGTCCGCATAATTTTAGTTGGCGATAGAGGTAACTACTAATAAATCACAGAGAGAAGATTGGATATTTACTATTGATTGTACAATGTATAGCACAACGTAAACGCTGTTGCAAGCCGCGATCTAATAATTAATTATATGTTTACTAATTATACAGATTTAATTTTTGAAATACCAACTAAATATTATCTGTTTGTTTTACACGAGTTTCGAACGAACTTTGGAAGAGTAAAACCCCGTATTTTGGTGAATTGTGCCTATGGGTATTCTTCCACACTATTGATGTTGTCTCGCCATCCCAGTTCCCTCTATGGATTTGAAAGAATTCTGAATCTGTCCTATCAACCCAGACATTTTCAACACTGTGAAACTTTTGAAAATATTACGCGTATTTTGTAAACATCGTACTTGTCACGTGCGATCTTATTGGTCCATTATCAAACTAGTTTCCTACATGTAAATATGCTCTTGGATCCTACGTTTAATCCTACACACAAGTTTCAACAGCGCGCCAAGGTGTCCACTCAGCTGCGCAAAGTTGTGTGTGTGTGTCCCCCGTTGTCCTTTCAGCAGATCTGTTTCGCAAGTCGAGTAATCGTCAAGATTCAGTGGAAAGATCTAAAAGTCGGGTTACCCGTCTCGAAACCTGCAAAATTGGTTCAAGAAATCAACAAGTCTTCAAAACAAAACAAATCTCAAAATTTGCCTCAAATTAAGTCAGAAATTGTTTACAAGTCTTCAATTTAAAATTAATTTGAATTATTCAATCACAATTGTTTGATTTATACTTAAAATGAGAGAAATTGTACGTTGTTTCCTGTCTTCCACTCAGGATTGATTCACTTTTTTTACATCTTTTTTTTCACAGCGTTTGTTCGTAACGCGTTTAATGAACAAAGATTGAATGATCTATATCTGAAAGATGCATACTAACTTATTCCCATAGATTCATTTATCAACTGGTCAATGTGGTAACCAAATCGTAAGTACTTTCCCATTGAAACATCATCTAAATCTTTATCGCGTATAAAGTTAAGAACACCCGATGAATTTTGAGTTTTGATGAAGATCCAAATTAAGAAATATCCTTCTTTAAAAAAATTGATCTCAAGTGCCAAAAACAATAACAAAGTTATTTTATACAATTATAAAAACCAAAGATACTAACTCAAACAGGGTGCTGCCTTTTGGGAAACTATTTGTAGTGAACATGGTCTTGATAATGATGGTAACTATCGTGGTGACAATGAAATCCAAAGATCAAAATTAAACGTTTACTTCAACGAAGCAAACTCAGGTAAATACGTTCCACGTGCTGTCTTGGTTGATTTAGAACCAGGTACTATTGATGCTGTTAAATCTTCAAACATTGGTAACTTATTCAGACCAGATAACTATATTTTTGGGCAATCTTCTGCCGGTAACGTTTGGGCAAAAGGTCATTATACTGAAGGTGCTGAATTGGTTGATTCAGTTATGGATGTTGTCAGAAGAGAAGCTGAAGGTTGTGATTCTTTACAAGGTTTCCAAATCACCCATTCCTTAGGTGGTGGTACCGGTTCAGGTATGGGTACTTTATTAATTTCCAAGATTAGAGAAGAATTCCCAGATAGAATGATGGCTACTTTCTCAGTTGTCCCATCTCCAAAAGTTTCCGATACCGTTGTTGAACCATATAATGCTACTTTATCTGTCCATCAATTGGTTGAAAACTCTGATGAAACTTTCTGTATTGATAACGATGCTTTATATGAAATTTGTCAAAGAACTTTGAAATTAACTCAACCATCTTACGATGTCTTGAACAGTTTGGTTTCATGTGTTATGTCTGGTGTTACCACTTCATTACGTTACCCAGGTCAATTAAATTCAGATTTAAGAAAATTAGCTGTTAATTTAGTTCCTTTCCCAAGATTACATTTCTTCATGGTTGGTTATGCTCCATTAACCGCTATAGGTTCAAAAGATTTTAGATCTTTAACCGTTCCAGAATTGACTCAACAAATGTTTGATTCTAAGAATATGATGGCTGCTTCTGATCCAAGAAATGGTAGATATTTAACTGTTGCTGCTTTCTTTAGAGGTAAAGTCTCAGTTAGAGAAGTTGAAGATGAAATGCACAAAGTCCAAACCAGAAATTCTGCTTATTTCGTTGAATGGATTCCAAATAATGTTCAAACTGCTGTTTGTTCAGTTCCACCAAAAGGTTTGGATATGTCTGCTACTTTTATTGGTAATTCTACTTCAATTCAAGAAATATTTAAGAGAGTTGGTGATCAATTCAGTGCCATGTTCAGAAGAAAGGCTTTCTTACATTGGTATACCTCTGAAGGTATGGATGAAATGGAATTCACTGAAGCTGAATCTAATATGAATGATTTAGTTAGTGAATATCAACAATATCAAGATGCTGGTATTGATGATGATGAAGAATTGGATTATGCTGATGAAGCCCCATTAGAAGATTTAATGGAATAAGAAGATTTAATTAATTTTACTACTAATAATAATTAATTCTTATAATCATTTTAATAATTTTGAAATAAAAAAATAATAGATATCCCTAAAAAGGTTTTTATGGTTATAATTGTTTGTTATATGCTTCTTCGTGTAAAGGTTTTGTTTGATTTTAAAGTTATATAAGTGAGGTAATTTTCAAGTTCTTTTTTTATATAAATCTGTTTGTTGTTTGAATTTAATATATTGATCTTTTGTCAATTCAATATATTGTATTAACTTACTTATTTATTGTGATTTTTTGGAGTATTTGTTTATATATATATACGTGGTTCTGAGCTCTGTTTCTTTAAAATCGAATAATGGTTAAGAAGCCCTTGCAATAGGAACTCTAAGAACCAACCAAAACTCTTCTTTTCAAGATGAAGTAATTAAAGATATCAAAATCAAGATACAATCATTGATTGATCACTTAACCCAAACAACACACCCAGACCGTTGATTCAGTATGACTTTAGCCACAGAATATGCAGAAACTACTCTCCGTTCAGCTACCAAACCTGAAATGAAGAAAAGAGTGTTGGCGTTATACCGTAAATTTCTTAGAGGTTCACCAACATTTGTTGAATTATATGATTTAGATATGCCAATTTCATCAGTTAGAACTAAAATCAGACAAGAATTCGAAAGACAAAGATACGTTGATGATTTATCGATTTCAAATATCTTATACATGAAAGGTCAAATGGAATATCAAGAATCAATTAATTTTTGGAAACAACAATGTCACGTTTTGAAATATTTCAAAGACGAAGAGAGTTATGGTGTTGTTGATAAAGGTGATTTTGTTAAGAACTTCTTAAGAGGTAACTAAACGCAGCTCATTTCTCAAGGTTTGGGTGAAGCAGGAAAAAAAAAAAAAAAAAAAAGATCCACAAGAAGTCAGTGTCAATAGTTTGGTTTTAATAGAGAAGAGCTGAATTTATAATATACTCAACTAATCAAATCGGATATATTCTATTCATCAAGGTAGGTTTATTTATTGCTCGTCATATTTATTCATTTATTTTATTTATTTACGATTTTAGGTTCATGTCATTTTAAAAATTTAAAAAATAGTCTATTATTTTGTAGTATATATAACTTTTTAATTGATTAAATGCAAATATATGTATATTTTTACAGATTCCTATGATTATCCCTTTAAGTCTTTTAATAGCATCTTTAAAAGTTCTTTGGATGCTGTATTTGTTAGTAAATCTTCAAAAAATAGTAAAATTAGTAATACTCACGATCCAATAACTGAATAAAACGGCCCAACTCAAAACATAAATCCCATTGATTCTCTTCTTTCAACATTTTGAATATTCTCAATATTAGTGCCTGATCATCACTATCCAATTGTTCAGATTTACCCTCCATCTTTGTATTGATATCATGTCCATTTTCAGTTCCAAAATCTTTCTTGTAACTCAAATAAACAATTAGATAATTGTGACATACCTCAACATCACCTGATTCAAGCAAATGTTCCAATAAATTCAATGGAGTTTGCTTGATGATGTCGAAGAAAATAGGCCAGTATTTCAATTCAATTTTCCTCAAACAATTCACATAAATAGAATCTGATCTTGGTGTCATCTTGATCAATTTTACTAAGTTAATTAATAGTTCACGGTTCGTATTGGTATCTTCAAATGAATCAGCCAAGTATTTGAATAACAAAAGTTCTAAGCAGTAATTGAAGTTCTTGAAGTTTTTGAAATTGATATAGATACCAAAGATTTCATCGTCATTTCCCTTTGCAGCCGATCCATCATTTTCTTCATCCCTTGTGCTCTCAGAAGAAAGTTTGCTCAATTCAAATTCGATAAGGTTGTTCAATATAAGTTTATTGACAATCTTGTTCTTGGTTATCAAGTATCCATTTCTAGTTAAGAGATCGGTTTCCAATCCAGCTAGATTGAATGTCTTGTAATTACTATTAGCAATATAAAGCGGGTAGAAGCCATTGACATTGATGATCAATGGCTTAACTGCTTCATTCATTGAAACATCAGTGTTAGCTTCCTTGATCAAATCCTTGAGATTATAGATAAGAATATCACTTCCATTGAACAAATACAACAACTTCTCACTCAAACCTTGGGAAATGAAATTGAAATATTCAACTGAATTATCAATTTCGATTAGTTCATACCAACTTTTGCTAGAGTGCTCATCTTGGAAATTTTTCAATAAGTAGAACTCACCAGTATTCATTAGAATCAAGAAATTATCACTAATCATATATATTTGATGGATATTCAATAATTTTAATTTCTTCTCGAGAGTTTTCAAATGAATCACTTTAGTTACACTAGCAGTCAATGATTTCTCAATATCTAACTGTATTATCACTAGTTTGAAATCTGAAGTTACCAAGATCAATTTTTGGGAATCAACGTGGAGATTTGTCTTTGAACGTCTCTTTTGGATTCTGGAACTAGCATCATCACATATTTCATAGCATATTATACTTGGGAACTCACGTTTCCAAATAATTAAATCTGAATTGAATTCTCCATTTTTGTTATCATGATCAAATATTGATTGTGCATTTAGCTGAATCCCATTATTATTTAGATTAAACTTATTGAATATTATCAATTCGTCTCTATCATTCTTATCAACTAATATGAAAAGATAATCCTTATGCCAAAAACTGATCTTTACTATCAATGAGTCCATGTAGTCATTCACATAATCAAACCATTTACTTATCGTTGGTGTGGATTTGAAAACAGATAATTTTGCTCTTGTCGAGATTGCAACTTGATGAGAATCGCTCAAGGACATTGAAATTCTTGAATCACTTATGATATTTGATTGAAGAGGGTCTTTAGATGGAGCTATCTTATTTTGATATTGAAATGGTAGTGTATATTTTAATGAATTCTTGGATGATGCTGAAATATAATTATAATTATTTAATATTGGATTTGAAAGAGTGCTAGTGTTTTGATTTAGGATAACATTCGAATAGCACAAGTTGAAGTCAAACAAATTGTTTTTGCTAACTAAGATTAAACTGTCTGTATTTAAAAAAATCCCATTAGATACTTTGAACCAGTCTTCTGAATTTTGTTGAGAAGTTTTAGAATTGGATGAATAAAAATTGTAGAACTCGTGTGAATTGAATTTCAAATTTCCAAACTTTGAATAGAAATACCAATAACCTGAATCGTTATCTATGGTGATGAAAGAGCTACCACAATGCGACCACTTGAGTAATATTGGATTAGTGTTTGAATTTTCAAAGGGTAAGTCAATTATTTTGATCAAATCAATTGAAGTGTTATTATTGATCACCTCGATTGAAAGATTCCGTATAGTAAACATACCAACTTTTGAGTTATTGACTGATAATGATAGTATATCTAATTGAGGATTGAAATTTATCTCAAAGTTACTTTTGATGTCTTCCATGTGATCTTTCAAGTCATTCACTTTCCAGCCAAACAATTTTTCTTCCAGCTTCATGTCAAAGATCATGAACCACATTTCAAAGCTTTCATTTATGAATATGAAGTAATTTTTCAACTCATTAAAAGTTATGTAAACAATTTTATTATTTGATATATTTGAATACCAGGTCAAATCTGTGATATTATAGTTTTCATTTTTGAATGTTTTTATATTGATTAGCTGTAAAAGTTGATTTTTAAACACTATGACGTTATGAGAATGTTGTTTGACCCAATAGTTTCCTATCCCCATTGATATTTTGATTATTTTAACAAGACTGAGATACGATTCATAGATTGGTAGCTCGTCGTATCTCTTGTTACTATTCTGATTTTCTGGAATGAAGTTCTGTAAGAAAGAAGATTGCTCAACTATAGGTAAACCATTTTGTAGAAACTCTCCGTCAGCTTTGAAGACCTGAAAGATTTCTTTCTGCGTGATTGTTATTTGATATATGATAAGAAAACCGTTTGAAGATTGAACAAAGATTTGGGCACCGTTACCGATTCTCACCTCAATATTGTGCCCGTGAGCAGCAATGGACTCCTGTGATCTCATATGGCCAGCTATGGGCGCCAATGGATGTTTGCTGTATATGATGAAGGATGTGGATGTCAAGATCCCAAAGTGGGAGCGGTTGATGTCGATCAGGGACAAGACTGGTTGGTTTTGCACCAATGGGATGGTGACGGCCTGAGGGGATGTATCTAGCCAAAGCATTGTTCCATGCTCTGCGCTTCTCGTGGCGGTGTTTTCGGGTGATTCTGAATAGTTCTGGTTTTGCCCTTCCAGTTAAACGCTGCTTTGAGACTCTGATATTTGGAATGTGGTGATCTGCTTCTGGCGGGCGCGCGAATTCGGTGTGTGATTCGGATTATCAAGAATATCAGAATAAAACTGATTAGCCGCCCAAAGGATAAAAAGAACAAATCAACAACTTCGCTCAGCTTCAAAATCAAAATGGAAACGTGTATGGAATACAGCCACGCCTCAAGAGCCAACTTCATCTTGTCCGTTGCGTTGGCGGGCGGAATCGTCGTGTCCTATCTCCCTCAGTATATCAGGATCGCTAATAAGAAAACATCAGAAGGATTGTCTCCTCTGTTCTTGCTATTGGGCTCCTCTTCTGCACTATTCACACTCACCAATATTGTGCTAGTTACCCAAAAGGCCAGAAAGTGCTGCCATGTTTTATCCATCTTCAACTGTGTTTCATCACAATTGAATTTACTACAGATTGGTCTCCAGAGCATCTGTGCTGTATTGATCTTGGTGTTTGTTTTGATATACACTAGAGACTCAATCAAACAAGACCGCAGTGAACTGGAAAAGATCTTGGAGATATCCAAAATCGTGGTTGCCCATTGCATTGTCACACTCCTCGTAATTGTGTATTGCTTATTCGTGAACAAGAGCGCCTTATACCCAGTTGCAAACCTCAATGGGCTATTATCAACCTTATTGACTCTACTCAAATACGTTCCTCAGATATATACAACCTACAAGTTGAAGCATCCAGGTACTTTATCGGTATACATGATGTGTATGCAAACTCCAGGTGGATTTCTCTTCATGTATTCCTTGATTGCTACTCCTGGTAGCAGATGGAGCAGCTGGTTATCATATGGAACTGCTGCATCTCTTCAATGTGTGTTATTGATAATGTGCATTTATTATAACAGATCAAGCAATACCGCAAGGTTAGAGGAAGAATATATCAACCATATTGTGGAAGATAACGAACATGGAAATCAAAGTGAGCCTGAAAATGAAATAATGATTTAAAAACTGATACCAACAAAAGAGCTACAAATAACATTTATGATTTAACGATATTTAATTGAATCTAATATACACCTTTTTTGAAAACACAAGTAAAAACATTAAAAACCAACTAAAATTTAACCAAAAGCACTTTTTGCGTAACTATTAAACAGAAATAGTTTTCCAGATATTCAATCCATCACCACCAGTAGATATTAAAGCACCTGGAATTTGTTTATGCCATCTGACATCCTTAACATCCTTTTGCCAATGAACGAACAATAATTGAGGAGGAATATCATCCAATTCTTTGGAATCTTGTTTCTGTTGTTTAATTTCTTCATCATCTGCTTCAACAGCCAAATCCCATAATGTGACAGTATTATCTTCCGAAGAAACAGCTACAATTGACTCATCCAATGGGTTGAAACTGATTGATGTAACTGCGGATTTATGGAAATCATAATGAGCAACTGGTGTTGGTTTTTCCATATTTTTGAAACTTCTCAAATCCCAAACACCCCAACTACCATCATCATGACCTGATGCTAACAAATAGTTGATCTTGTTACACCAAGAAATAACATTGACATCTGTGTTTGAAGCAACAACACTGATTGCAGGCTTGTGTTTCTTGGATCTTGTATCCCAGACTCTGACATAACCATCACATCCACCAGTAGCAAAAACAGTATTTTCACTAGTGGACCATTGGATATCTTCAATTGAAGCTTGGGAAGCTGAGAAAGGAGCCTTATCAGTGACCCAGTTAGAAACAGTTCTGGAAGTCAAGTGGATTCTCCCACTTATGTCACCAGTCAATAAACTACCAGTATTGATTAATGGAGACCAATCTAACCCATAACCTTCAACACTTCCGTGGTTTTTAACAGTATAAATTGGTTTCTTAGATGTTTTAGGGATCATGTAACCTGGAGTATCAAAGGCCTTCACTTGGGCAGCCAAATCGTAGATGTAAACTTCACCGTTTTCTGACATGGTAGCAGTCAAGTATTCGCCAGTTTCATTTGTGTGTGGAGAGACTCTGATTCTATTTGTTGTGTGTCTTAACGGGATACTCTCACTTTCCATTATTGGGTCCACCTCTATATTGTCTTCATTATCACTTTCCTCATCATCTTCTTCTTCATCATCCTTCACTAAGGTTTTGGCCAAGGAAGATAATTTCATGGTTATTATTTCGTTATCTTTTCCCTTAGATGCTTGAGTTGCAGTTGTTAAATAAACTGATGCAGGGTAGGATCTTCTTTCCGATCCCAAATTGTCTGGTAAAACATCAACAGTAAGACATGGCCATGGCATGTTGACGTTATGGAGCATTTCGTAGACAGTTGGATCCGCTTCCAAAACTTCATCTGGACCTAATGGTCTGGATCTGTGTGGTAAATAAAGTGTTTCTGGCTCTTCTTCTGCATCCTCTTCTATCTCTTCTATTTTCTTGGATTTCGAGGACTCTTCATCTTCATCTTCGTCTTCTTCTGAGTCAATTTCAATGATTTCACCGTCACTTTCAAAATCATCTCCGTATGGATCTTCAAATTCTCCCATATCTATATCATTACTATCGGTCTGGCTTGTGACATTAGCTGGTGGTAACGAGTTTTCCGAGGTTTTGACAGCAGAGGAGTTCTCTGGAGTCAATTCTTCACCAGCTCTCTTGGACATTGTGACTGTGAATCTGGTTTGAAACTGTAAAAAAGGTGAAGTAATTTAGTGAAATAATTTATTTCCCGCTGAAAAATTTCTTATATTTTTTTGACCTGATTCGAGATGCGATATTACCCGCCGAAGCATCTCTAATAAATTTACACGTCAAAACACACCAAAACGAACCGAAAATTACATGTTTTGGGCGCTTCAATCCAGCCAGCCAAGTGACTTGTTATAAACGCCAGCTGCTGTTGTCAGCTCGTTCCTTCTAGTTAGAACATTCAATCTGAGCTTTTTCTGTCGAATTAGCTAAAAAAACAAGCACAATGGAGCGCAAAAGCTTCTTGGATCAAGAAGCTCCTGCCGGTTATATCGCTGGTTTAGGCAGAGGTGCCACTGGTTTCACCACTTCCGCTGATATTGGTTCAGCTAGAATAAGGCCAGGAATAGTGACGAACAGTGGTGATGGAGACAATGAAGATAGGCCCATCACGGTCGCTTCGGACGAAGATGATTCAGGTTTGCTACTCAACGGAGAGTCCAACAAGGAAGATGAAGAAGCTGATAAAATCTTCGAGGAAATAGATAACAGAATGAAGCTTAGAAATAAGAAGAAACGAGACTTCCAAGGTGTTTTAGAAGATGACAAGGTGCATGAAATAAGTGAACAATTCATTGATTTGAAGAGGAACTTGGCCACTATCAGTGCAGACCAATGGGCGAACTTGCCTGAAGTGGGTGATTTAACAAGAAGGAACAAAAGATCAAGGATACATGAGCAACTGCAGCAGAGATCCTACGCTGTGCCTGATACAGTGCTCTCGTCCATGGCCACAATGGGTACCAACGACAAATCTATAGACTTGAGAAACGAAGAAACTGATTTCCAATCTATATCTTCAGGAAGAGACAAGTTGTTGAGTCTCAAGCTTGATGCACTTGCTGGCTTTGAATATGGTGGCACTAATAAGGACGACCTCTTATTGGAGTTGAGCAAAAAAGATACACTGGAGCAAGTCGGTGATATTGCTAAAGCCAGATTGATATTATCCTCCTTGAGAAAATCTGATCCTACAAAAGCTGATGGTTGGGTGTCATCTGCCAGGCTCGAAGAACAAGCTAAGAAATTTGACCAAGCCAAAAAGTTGATTCAAGAAGGCTGCAATCTAATCAAATTCAATGAAACTTTGTGGTTAGAAAACATTAGGTTGAATCAATCAGATATAAAATTATGTAAAATTATTGCTAGAGAAGCTATTCAATTCAACTCCAAGAGTCAGCGATTATGGTTAAAAGCCTGTGATTTGGAAAATGAAATCAACTCTAAAAAAAAAATTATCAGAAAGGGGTTGGAACACTTACCAACCGATGCAGCACTATGGAGAAGAATGATCGACTTAGAAGATGACCAGGAAGATGTCAAGAAGATATTGGGTAAAGCTTTAGAAATGTGTCCCTCTGAAATTGATTTGTGGGTTACACTCGTTAACTTGGAAGATGTTGATAATGCTAAAAAAATTTTGAATAAGGCCAGGAAAGCAGTACCAAAATCTCATGAAATATGGATAATAGCTGCTAAGCTAGAAGAAAAACTGAATGCAACTGAAAACAAAATCATTAAACTCTTGGACAAGGGAATTAAGGAAATAATTAACAATGGCAACAGACTTTCTAGGGATACATGGATCCAAGAGGCAGCTTCTGCTGAGAGTGAAGGTTTCATCAAAACTTGCCATGGTATCTTGAAGTCCGTGATCGAAACTGGCTTAGAAGATCTTGATGACGATACTAAGCTCACAACCTTATTGGATGAAGCCAATGAAGCTTCCTTGAATCAATACTACGAGGTCTCCAATTACATTTATGAACTTACAATCGATAAGTTCCCACATAATATTGATGCTTGGATGAAATTGTTGAACACCATCAAATCATCACATCTCGACGATCCACTGAAATTCTACTCTTTCTGTGAAAAGGCAGTCAAGTCCAATCCAGATTGTGAAGTCTTGTGGTTAATGTATGCAAAGGAGAAGTGGGTTAATGGCGATTTAAATTCAGCTAGAAAAATTTTGAACAGATCTATGAAATCAGATATCCTCCAACATAGTGCAGATATATACTTTGCCGCCACTAAGCTTGAATTTTCTGATAAGAACTACAAGAGAGTTGACATCCTACTTGGATTTGGGCAAGACATGTTCCAAACTCCCAGAGTTTTCCAAAAGTACGCCACTTTTAAACGTCAAATGGGCAAAAATGAGGATGCTTTGAAAATTATCGAGACAGGTCTAAAGAAATATCCCAGCTCCGATAAATTGTATATGCAAAAAGGTCAGATATTAGAAGAAATGGATAAGCTCAAAGAAGCTAGGGACAGTTACTCAGCAGGTACTCGAGAATGTCCTAACTCCATTGCTTTATGGCTTTTACTTTCAAGAATTGACGAATTCAAATTTAAGATTTTCATTAGAGCCAGATCTGTTTTGGATATGGCATTAACAAGTAACCCAAAATCAGATGATTTGTGGGTGGAGAAGATTAGATTAGAGAAAAGACAAGGTAATATGCTGCAGGCCAGAGCTTTAACTTCCAGGGCTTTGAAGGAGCTTCCTGAATCTGGCAACATATGGTTCGAACATTTGGCTCTTATAGAGAAAAAGTCACATAGAAAAAATGCATTCTTGGATGCTTTGAAAGCAACAAAAAATTCTTCAAGAATATTATTAGCATTTGGCTATTTCTTCTGGATAGATGGTAAGTTCTCGAACTCAAAATTGTGGTTTCAAAGAGCCGTTGATGCTGACAGAGATAATGGGGATAATTGGGCTTGGTTATATGCTTTTACTTCTAAGTACGGTGCTCCAGAGGACATTGAAAAATTAATTGTTGATTTTGAAAAAGCTGATCCTCACCATGGGGAGATCTGGTGCTCTCTGTTGAAAGATATCAAAAATATGAATAAACCCATAGTCGAAATATTGAAAATGGTTTCTGAACAGGTTATAAGTACATAGAAATCTTGAACAGTTCGTTTTCCTTTATCTTGGATACAAGTTTTCACCTAATTAATTGCACGTAGCTTCTGGAACATAACATTTATATTATATATACAGGTCTTGTGTTATCAG